>RJWT010030992.1:0-14505 GCA_004365215.1 Cuniculus paca | reverse complement strand
ACTATTTCACTCACAGTCTCTAAAATACATGACAATCTTCTTGTAATTACTATAATGCACCCTGTTGAAATGTATAAAATGGGAATACATTTTTCAATGCAAAAATATGTAGTAAAAAGATTCACAAATCAATGAAAACAGTGAGTGTTAGTTTTCTGACTGCTCCACCCAATTCCGATACTCACGACTTAGAGGAAAAGAGGTATAATTTAGTTCATGGTGAAGATATTCAGCCCATGATTTTCTGGCTCCAATGTGGAAACATCAAGGCAGAAGAGTGTGGTACAGAAAAACTGCTTAGTTCATAGCAACCAAGAAGCACAGCAGCGGAATAATGCCAGAGAGAAAGGGGCAAAGAACCGGATTTTTACCAAAGATCGTTCCTCCATGATCCAACCAGCAGCCGAACGTGTTCACCATTATACTGGGTCGCTCCCAAGCCAAACAAGTCACGAAATCACTCATAACCATCAGAAATGGTACATTTCTGACATGAAGTCTGCCATGAACTCGATGTCTGCAGAAGTGGTGCATGCATCCGATGAGAGACACTTAGAGATCAGTTCTATGATACATTTTAAACACTTTCGTTCGTAACGCTGTTCTCGTGGATAGGTGTTTTAGGACAGAAATCCTCACCCCTGGTCGTTGATAGGTATGGACTCCTAGGAGCCGACCACTGATGAGTGGTAGAACAGCGAGTGAGGCTTCTTCTATATTTACAGGTGCTCTCCATTGCAAAAATTACCACCTGAGCTGGACCTCTGGCTAGAAAAGCAGAGGCTTTAGATTTTCTTGGGAGCATGAACCCTACTCTGAACTAATCCTGAAACCACCACCCTTATGTCCGTGAAAAAGTTGCCTTCCATGAAAGTGTTCTCTTGTTCCAAAAATGTTATCAACTGCTCCTTTAAAGAGATGTTAGTAACGACCAAAATCCTGAGTGAACCCCACAAAGATCTATGTAAACAGTATCTGTTTTACCGAGAGTTCTTCCAAATTCCTAATCTCTAGCATTCTCTTAGAAAAACCACCTACTCCAAATCTTGCCCATCCTTAAAATGTGAAGATGGAAACTTATCCAGAGGAGTCACTTTTTTTGGTATTCACAGTTCTTTGATCTCTTTAACTGGATTCTTTTTTTCTTTTTGTAAGTCATGCAGGATTTCTAATTTTTCTTTTCCTAAAGCTATCCTGGGCAGAGATAATCTATCATACTTGAATCAAAATCCAGTTAGAAAGTATGTAGATGTAAGATCTATAATAAAAATTATAAGCTATATCAAGAAAATAAATAAAAATATAAAATCTAGGTATTAAGAATCCCAAAAGAGGGAAAATATATAAAAAATACACAAGAAAATAATTGAAGAAACAATGTTTTCTTTAAAA
The DNA here is from genome assembly GCA_004365215.1 of Cuniculus paca. NCBI lineage: Eukaryota > Metazoa > Chordata > Mammalia > Rodentia > Cuniculidae > Cuniculus > Cuniculus paca. Next base: position 13,113 of record RJWT010030992.1, on the reverse strand, counting down.
ATTCCAAAATTCATGAACTGACTCCTACTCCATCTTCCTTATTAATTCCTACTTTCTGATGCTTCTAAAAAATCTCTGCCTTAAATCATGTTGACCATTCAAGACAGCATGTTAGATTTCAAGTTCTGTTATAACAAATTAGCACAGACTTAATGGTTTAAAATGGTACAGATGCACTTTCTCTAGTAGAGAGAAGTGTGGTTCAAAATGGTCACCATTTCAGCAAAGTTTGGTCCACCTAGATGTTGCCTCTTCCAACTTTTGTTAGTTGTCTCTCTTGTGGTTGTGTCACTCTAATTACTGCTGCCATGATCACATTTCCTTCTCCTTATAATACTCTAGCAGTTAAAACAGAACAATCCATATATTCCATGAGAACTCCATGCCTCAAGACAATTAATCTAATTATATGTAAAAGGTAGTTTTTGCTAAACATGAAAATATATACCCTGAGGGATTAGAACATGGACATACTTTGAGAAGTGAGGTAGCATTATCCAGTTTATCACAGACATTAAATATAAATACCTAGATCTCTTTTTAATAATTGTGTAAATTTAAGGTCACAACATGATGTTTTCATTTATATAGCTGTGACAATTATGCTGGAAGATTGGAAACTGCCCAGAGGGTTAGTAAAGACACTTCTGGATGTGTCTGTGTCGGAGATGGGTGTGTAACCTTGGGGTCTATGTGTGGTCACTTGTCTCTTCTTTGGGTCTGTTCTTCTCTGCTTACTGGCCACCACCAGGAACTAATCAGTTTCGTTGCACTAGGCCCATCCTTCACAATGTTCCTGCCTTGGTCCCAGCTGGCTATGGACTAAATTCACTTAAAGCATAAAGCAAAATAAACCCTTCCGCTTTCTAGTTTTATATCAGATATTTGGTTCCATTGATGAAAAACTAACACAACAGCAAGGTGAAATGATGACTCCAGCCAGGAAAACTAAGACATCCCTCTCTTCAGTTATACTTTTCGAAACTTTTTGTGTATATGTGTAGAAAAACAAACACCTCCCTTGAATTATACTCCTTTGCAATTTCCAGCATAAGATACAGTATTATTAACTATAGCCACAAAGCTATATATTAAATCCTCATGGTTACTTTGCTGCACATCTCACTAATTCATTTTATAGAAGAATTTCTACCCTGCAATCAACATCTCCCTATCTCTCCCCAACTCATTGCCTCTGGCAACTGTGATTCTGCTCTGTATTTTGCATATTTTGCAACTCATAAGTAAAAAGAATAATTAGCAATGTAAGAAGGTAAAGATTTAGAAAAATATATGTAAATATCAGATAAAAAATAAAAATTCAAAATATATAGGAACTCATATAATTTAGTAGCTAATAAAAAATAACCTGACAGGACAAATGATCTGAGGACATTATTGGACAATACAACATCTTTAATAAACTATTCCAATGTGAGCTCACATTGCCTCTCATCACCGAAACACATCTCTTTTAATCCAAACTTAATCTCCAAATAAAGAGAATAGCAAGTTCATAATTTTGTGTAATACAATACTACAATCCCACATAAAACCAGAAACACAATAATCCCTTCCTAAAAGTCTCATTGGTTCCAGCACTTTTCAAGAGCCCAACTCTTGTAAGGATCTTGTGAAAATCAAGGCAATCTCTTAGCTTTAAAACTGCATTAAAAAATTCAACAAAGTTATATAATCCCAAATTGCAATGATACAAGAGAAATGGAGAGGGTAAAAAACAATTGGAAGAGAAAATACTGAAATTCAGCCAAGTAAATATTAAGTCCTACAGTTCCACATCTGAGATTCAGGGCATATGGTAATGAGGTATGATTTCCACAGGATGACCAGATCCCTCTGGCCTTGAGGGCTGTAGCCCATTTAGTCTCTCTTTAGGCTCCATCCATTCTCAGGCTGCAGGTAATCCTTGATAGATGTTCCTGGTATCTTCAAATTCCTGGTGCTTCCACAGTACTTTTATCTTCATTTCCCCAGCTTCATTCTCTGCCTTCTCTAGAGCTATTTGCCTGGCTTCTCATACCTTCCTTTGAAATTCATGTAGAAAACTTCCTGACCCCATGTTTCTTGCATGCTGCTTGTTAATAAAACCAGCATCATGTGGATGATATCCAGGTCTACTGTCAGTGAAAGGAGTAGCTAGGATCTCTGGGGACAAGCCTGTAGCAGCCCTTGAGTGCCTAGATGACTGGGCATGTCGAAATGAATTCCAGAGGGTGAATTCCCTAGGAGGCAAGCTTCATCAAGGCTCCCCAAAACTATTCTTAAGTGAAAGGTTTACATTTTTGCACACTTGGGTCTTTGATGTGATATCTTACTGATGTCTGAGATGCCCCCAAGGCATGTTTCTTCTTAACCCTTCACAAAGTACTTCATTTGTTTTAATGTCACTAATCTGACCAGATCAACCAACAAGGTCTGCTTACTATAGTCTGAGACTTCTTTAGCCCACATTTTCAAAACTTATACAAAACCCTCCTCCTACAGTTACAAAATCTTTTAAACCACATGCACAGGTATAGTATAAGCAACGACTCCATTGTCGGCATGAATTTTCTGTATTTGTTAGGCTGTTGTGCTGGGGCAAAACACCAGATGCTCACAATTTAAAAGAGGAGAGATTTATTTGTCTTGCAGTTCAAGAGATCTAGTGCATGCTTGAAAGCCTCCAAGACAGGAACATCATGGTGGAAGGCTGTTATGAAGCAAAGTTGCTCAGTTCTTCTGCAGACATAAGCAGAAGAAGAGCAGTATAACAATACAGTGGCAAAGGTATCCACTAGGGATCAAGGTTATGCCTTCATGACCCACCAAAACACAACCAAGAGTGTGCTTTAGTAATCTAGTGGTTTTTTCTTAATACAATCAGTATTAATAGTCACAAGCTTATTCTTTGATAACTTCCTTTATTAACACTAGAATACAAGTAAAGAGATGCTTACTAAAAAGTTCAAATAAGCAATCTAACCAATGTTTATTCATTGTTTAAATATTGCAGTTACATTACCTTCATCCAACTACTATTGCTAATCCTTACGGGTTTTCTAATCCTGGAGACATTTTCCCTTGCTATCCTATAAGTACATTCATTAGTGCTGTTCTCTAGCTGTTTCATGTGAATACCTGCAATAGACTCATTCCTCGTTTATGTGTCTTAGTTGTACTTACTAACTAGCCAAAATATTCATAAATGAAATGATGGTAGAGCTTAACTGTGTTTTAAGAATACAGACTTGATTCTAGCAACATAACCTCCACCAGTAGACATTTAAAATTTGATTAAAATTAAGTAACATTAAAATCCAGTTTTAAAATCACTCCAGTCATGTTTCAAGTATTCATTAGGAATTTGGGATGAAAACTTACATTTTTAAATTTGGGGTACAACAGACATGAAACTGAAATCACTACAGCAATGTCAACTGGATATTTATCACATTCATATTAATCTCTTAAAAAGTAAAGTCACAAGAACAAATGTATTGGTAAAATGTCATGCATTCACAATCTTATCAGACTTGTTAGATACAGGTTGTTAAATTGTAATCTTCTTTAACTCAGTGATTCCCAGATTAATTAAACTAAGTGTCCTTTCTAGTATCATGCTGCATTCAGGTAAAAACTAATGTTCCATAGAACTGACTTGGAGTAAATTTTGTATAGAGCATTTAAGAAATCGTTTATATCATTAAGTGGTAGGAAAAGAAACATGCTTGCATTGCTCATATGATAAACTTACTGTAGATATAGAGGTTTAGATAGAAGAGTAAATCTAATAATTTATGACAAGACATTTCCCCCAATGTATGACCACAGCACATTAGGAAACTGAAGCGAACTCTGTTTTGTTCATAGCTACTTCAAAATGAAAGGCTTTTTTGTTTGTTTGTTTGTTTTTAATAGGAGAGTAATGAAAGCTTTGAAAAGATTTAATTTAAATATGAAAGTTAAGACTTTTTGGAATTTTCTGAAGTTCAGTTTTATGCATTCCTATTAGTTCATGTCAAAAATTTCTGATCCAGTATTCTAAAAAGTGATTCATGAACAAATGAGTTATTTTAAAACCACACAACTTCTAGTGCACTTTATAAATAAATGTATGGAATTTTCATAATATGATTGAGCAGTATTTTCTTAGCAACTTATTATGATTTTTGAATTGATCTGGTTAGCATTTCACTTCATTTTCCTAAATGTTAACATTTAATTTAACATTTATAACATTTAATTTAACATTTATAGAATTGCTTTTAGTCTATATATGACTTTACTGGTTTGTTTTGAAACATTTCTGATTATTTTGAAATTTCAATCAATTTCTTCTGCATTAATTCTTCAGTACAATCCAACTATTGGATATTACAATTTATCTGCTATCATGCTTTCAAATATTTGTCTAAATTGATGTCAACTGTAAATGATGGAATTAGGATTCAAACACAGTTATCCTCAAATGAAGTCTGTTCTTGCCTCTATAATATATCTCTCAATAGCAGACTTTAAATTATAAAATTATATCACATTAAATGAATTTTCTCTAGTAGAAAGAAAAGTCACAAAACATTTTAAAAACAAGGGCAAGTACAAGACCGAAAGGAATGAGGAGAAGTCTTTATTCTGAAGTTAAGACAGAAGAGTCAACCCCTTCTTGATAAGGTTAGCATTTCAGGAGAAGCAATAAGACAGCTTGTGAGTGTGTGCTGAATACATAAAACTCAATCTTTTGGTGCATAAACAAAGCCTGTCAGAAATCACAAGATAGTAACAAAAATTTGCCCTTTCTGGTTGACATAAGAATCATTGTGAATAACTAACAACTTGAAAATATTATAAGAAATGAGAAATACACAGCATATTTTAAACCTTTTTTATAGAATACAAATCTATCTGTGATAAGAACTTTGACTTTGCCTTTGAGCTTCACCTATAGAGATTAGGTGAAGATGGTATAAAATTAAATTGACTTTAGTGTATTCTGTGGTATGCAAATAATTATGAGATGTAGTGTAAGTATAAGCTAAGTAAAAGACATGAATATGAAAGAAAACTGTTCAGTGATAAAAATAAACTATGAAAAACTTTTCTCAATTTATGTTGGGAAGGAAATATACCTCTTTAATAACTCAAGATCATGAAGAGGGGTGTGGGCATTTTCTCTTATTACTTATTTTTGCATTTAAAGGTAGCATTACTTTTGTCTCTATAAAATCAGATATTTACATTGCTAACCTAGGGCTAAGAAAAATGAATAAAAAAATTATTCATGTACTATTTTAAATTTTTCAAAAATCACAGACATACAATTTCCAGATTTTTTGGGTTGGTTATTAAATAATTGAAGTGTGATAGACTATCTAAATTTTTCATTACCTCACTAATTTCATCAGTCTTGCATTTATTCATGCATTTAGGCATCTGATCCTGGGTGTATATCTACCCTTTTGTGTAAATGGATGGTCATTTCTACTGAACATCTTTGACTTCCTCTAAATATTTAAAGCATTATGTTCTATTATTGTAGTTCAATGCTGAAGCAATTCTGCTAAAGTTATCTTTATTCATTTGATAGAAACATTAATTAAATAAATAATATTATCTATCTTGTTATTATTTCCACTTTATTTTGATCTTATCAATTTCAAGTCCTACCTAACATTATTAAAGACATGGAGCCTTTTATACAATGACATTTATTTTTCTGTTGGTTTGTGCTTTTTTTCTAGTTATCTACATTTTCTCTATTCAATTGATGCATAAACACTTTCATATTTCTGTCTACATTTCACTGATTTTGAATTTTTTTATTCTGAAGAGAATAAAACCAAGAGAAATAAAAGGATAGAGACAATCAAAACAAAACAATGAATGTAATACAAGACTTCAAAACAAGATAAAAGGAAACCAACAATGGCTACCATGATGCCTCTTGCTATCTTCAAAATAACTTCCCATGCCATCAGGCACAATAAAGTCAAACAAAACAGAACAGAATAAAACCAACCAAAACAAAACAATGAAAGCAATACAGGACTTCAAAACAGGAGAGTAGGAATACAACAATGGCTACCATAATGCACTTTGTTATCTTCAAAGTAACTGTTTATACTAGGGTGAACATAATAAAATCAAACAAAACAAAATAGAATAGTCAATCAAAACAAAACAATGAACATGATACAAGACCTCAAAACAAGATAAAAGGAAATCATTAATGGCTACCATAATGCCTCTTGTTTTCTTCAAAATAACTGCACATACCATCAGGCACAATAAAATCAAACAAAACAGAACAGAATAAAACCAATCAAAACAAAACAATGAAAGCAATACAGGATTTCAAAACAAGACAGTAGAAATACAACAGTGGCTACTATAATGCATCTTGTTATCTTCAAAGTAGCTGCTTAGACCATCAGACATAATAAAATCAAACAAAACAAAATAGAATAGAATAGTCAAAAGAAAACAAGTAAAACAATACAGGGGCTTGAAACAAGATAATAGGAAATCAATAATGGCTACTATAATCCATTTTGTTATTTTTAATAACAATAATAAAATGAGACAATGAAAACAATGCAAGGTTTCAAAACAGGATAATAGATTAACAATGGCCACTGCCTTCCCCTCTAGACATCTCCTCCCCTTTTACCTTCACAACATCTATTGTGAATTTTGGATCCCAATAACTCCTTTAGTTTTTTATACTAGAGAGACAACATGATGTTCACCCATGTGACTCTGAACCATTTCACCCATGAGCAGGATCCATTTACCCTCAAGAGCCTCAATGTTATCTTTCTTTATAGCTGAGTAGCTTTCCATTGTATAGAAATGCCATGCCTTTTTTATCCATTCTTCAGTTGATGGGCAAGCTATCCCTGCTATTTTTCTGGTTCCCTGTCACATAGAGCATTGTTTTCTCTCCTCTGACTTCTAGTCTATGAATTTCCTTTTGAGTTAAATGTGTTTCTTGAATAAAACATATTGATGAATCTTGTCTCCTGATCACTCTGCCTGTGTTTCTTTTTGTTGGTGAACTGAGGCCATCTACATTAAAGGTTATGCCCAACATGCACTGGCTTGTCTCTGCCATGCTATTTTCCTGCCATTGACTGGCTACTTTTCCCCTCCATTCAGTTGTCTGCCCTGCTCAGTGAACCCCCCCTCTGCCACTGTTCCTGGAACCATGGTGTTTTTTTATCTCTCTCTAGAATGTACTTCAGTATTCTTTGTAGGGTTGGTTTGGCAGTCATGAATTCCTTCAGCTGTTCTTTGTTGTGGAAGTATCTTGCTTCTCCATTCATTTTGAAAGATAGTTTTGCAGGGTACATCAATCTGGGTTGGAAGTTGTTTTCCCTCAGGACTTGAAATACTTGACTCCAAGCTCTTGACTTGAAGGTTTGTGTAGAGAAGTCCATTGCGATTCTGATGGGTTTTCTCTTACAGGTAATCTGTTTCTTTTCTCTAACAGCTTTTAATATTCTGTTCTTGTGTTGAATTTCTGGAATCTTGATTACTATATGTGTAGGTATGGATGTATTTTGGTCATGGCTAGCTGGAATTCTGTGTGTCTCACTTATCTGACAATCATGTCCTTCCCCAAGTTTGGGAAGTTTTCTGCTATTACTTCTGTAAATAGAATTTTAACGTCATTTTTATTGACCCCCCCTCCTTTTTCACTGACACCTATTGTTCTTAAATTATTTTGCTTTGCATCACCTTGCAATCATTGAATTGTTATTTCCTGGTACCTTGTTATTTTTAAGAGATCTTTCCTTTCACAATTGCAAGCTGCACACTTGTCTTCAAAGTCTGAAAATCTATCTGCAGTTTCTTTGAAGTGGTTTTGCCAGCTTTGAATGGGGTTTTTAATTTCCTGGACATCTCTTTGAATCTGTTTCATGGATTCAAAATCTCTCTTAGGTTGTTCATTCATGGTTTCCCTCATTTTACTATGTGCCTCTATTTTTTTTAATCTGTGCCTTCTTTAGAGAAGCTTAACAATTCTTTTTTTATGTTTTTCATTTCTTCTTTTACCTGAGTTAGTATTTCTTTTCTAATTTCCTTTATAGTCTCATGAAGTTGTCTCTTTACTTCAGTTGCCATCATTTAAGTGACTTCAGGTGTGCGACTCCCAATCCCTTCCATGTTTTCATCTCCTGGACTTGCTCTGCTTGAGTTGGAGTCCAGGGACTGCCTTTTGCTTCTTTGTCTTGACATTTTTCTGGGTTCTTCCAAGCAAGGAGTAGTGGGTTCCCCAGAAGTTCCCATGTTGGCTACAATTTCTGCAGAGCATGACTGTTTGGTTCTCCTGGGTTCTCCTGGCCTTTTCTGGCTACAGATATCCAGTGGGGGCCACTGGGTGCATTGGTGCAGGGCTGCCTGCTGTTTTTGCCAGCTCATGCTGGCTACCTGGGGTGGAAGTGTCTGGAGGGCTGCTGAAGGGTGCAAGGGGGCAGGGTCGGTTGCTGACTCCCTTCTGAGCTGGTTACTGGCTGGCAGTATCTCCCAATGGCTCTTATTTTGAATTTGAAAACACCAGTAGACACTAAGCATGTTTTGCAATGAATGTCTATTGAACATCTATAATATGTAAGAAATATTAAATATAAAATGCAGTTGTAAGTTAAATATTACTGAGGTTGCCTTTTAAAATTTGGTTCTATTTCTTAGACATAGTATAGCCATTATCTTCAGCACTTAAAATTCTAACTTCAACATTTCAGATTTTATAGACAGCACTTATAAAAAATGTTTTATGAGAATATCCAAAACAACACTGTGGAGATATCCCTTTTGAGATTTAATTGTATATTGTTTTTACTGTTACAAGTTTTAACTGGTATTTTGATTTAGATAACTTTTGGCCTTTTATTCCATGCAGAAAGAGGCATTGTGAACATTTATATTAATTCTAGGCTACCTCTTTTTTTAGGCTTGAAAAGATAACCTCAGAATTGAATTTTAGAAATGGCACACCATGATCTCCACCTCTTGATATTTATGTCTTTCTACTACCTTTCTTTCTCATGAGATCCTTATTGCAAAGAACAGAAGAGATTCTCTGTACTTGCCAGTAAGGAATGGAAGACATCAGAATACTGTTAATAATCAGTTGATTAAGTTTGGAAGCAAATTCACTTCAGTTAAAGACCTTGAATGCAGCATTGTTGAGAAACCATGAAGAAAAGTTTTCATCTAAGTTGCCTGTGTATTCCTGATCCACAGATATTTTGAGACAATAAATTTGCTGTTTTTAGGATAACTTATTGATCATTAATGTATTTACAATCATAATGCAAAGGAATATCTCTGTACACAAGAACACAGTGATGATGACAATAATATATGTCAACCATTAATGGACGAGTTCACCTATTTCAATTGGCACAAAAGAAAAAACTTACTTAAATTTCTACAGCAAGGGCATTATTACTAATTCTACAAAATTGTAAAAGACCAAATTGAATACTATAGACTATTTCAGCGTTCACAATGAGATAGTGTTTTAGTAAACTTACAAGTAATAGATTTTTCCTACTCATCTTTTGCCATGAGTTCTTCTGGCTTTTAAACAAGTTTTAACTCTATTTAACACAAATATAAATCACTTTTGTGAAAATTTGGTTGTTTTTAGTAAGTCATTGGTTGGAAAATAGAACATTGTGAAATGATATAGCGGAGACTACTGATGACAAAGCTTACATTCTTGATTATGTGGGTTTTTTTGATACAGTATTTATGTGAATGTCCCAAATTCAACTTTAAATATCATTAAAATAAAGTTATGTACTTCACCAAATGTGGCCCCATAAAATGAATTCAAATCAATAAAGGTCAGAGGAATAATGTCCTTTAATATTATTATGAAAGATTTTGCATATAAACATCAAATCTCCTAGTCAATGATTAATTGAAGATCAAGTGAATTGCATATGACTAATTTATTTCCAGCAGCAGGTTCTGACTCAAAAACTCTTTATCAGTTCTAAAATACAGGCTACAGTTAGGTTTGTCTTTTCAAATTGATGAGAATTTCATAAATCTCAGATCATAAATATTTCTTAAATTTCAAAGTGCAACTCAAACATAAAAATGTAACTATTTCAAGTATGTAACTCCAAATTTATTTCTCATTTATTTCAGAGTAGTGTCAAATTTAGCCTATTGGTATTGTTCATCAACCAGTGATGTGATAAGTACTATCATTTCACTATTGCTATCAGTTTTGCATTATCTTTAAAATACAAGCTGTAAAAGTTAAAATGCAATTATTTAAATTTATTTTAGTGTTTTTGCTTGAAATTCATATAGCATCTTACTGTTCATTATTTCTAATCTCTCTCTTCAGTCTTTATACTTTCCCCTTAAGTGCAAAACATAAGCTCAATATAAAAGTAATGGAAAAAGTGCACTAATTGGCAAATTCTGATATCAAGGCAAAAAGAAATTTCATGTAATATTCCTTGATATATCCATGCATTTAATACAATAACTTTATGGAAAATAAATAAAAAGAGAAAATAGATAAAATAATTTTTGAAGTTATAAATTTATAATTTCTGTTATTCTTTTGGAGTACTAAGATTTATTAATAAACTAAATAAATTTAGAATTATTAATTGCTTTACTATGAAAGTATTAAATTCAAAGCAACATAAAGGTAAAGGGTAAGCTACTTTAAATATAATTGTAAACATTCCTATAAGGTGACATTTATTATCAGTTTACTGAAGATGATTGAACTAGGATGTAACTAGTTCAAAGTGATAGCTTTTCACAAAAGAAGATAAAAGACAATACAAAGAAAGGATGTGGAAGTGTTAAATTAGGGAATCTCGAGAAAAAGATTAAGGAGTCATACACACTCAGAATTATAAGTGGGGAGAGAATGAAAGCAGAAGATACTTAATTGAGAATAAATTTAGAAGGGTAAAGTGATATATTCATTAGAGTAAAGAAATACAGAAATTAATGAGAGCTAGAAAAGCTGTGAAAAATACAAACGTTTAATTCAGACATAGCCCTGATTAGGGTTATGAAGTGTAGATTAGTGCTAAAGAACAGTCATAAAGAAATGAAGGCAAAAATGATTGTGTACGATGAACTCAGAAGAGTATGAGACTTCTTCTTGGAGAAGTCCACATGTATACTGACATTATACTGACAAAGCTAACTATAGTAATAGTGCAGAATTTGAACTAGTATAGAAGACTGTAGACATGTGTGTATTTGAAAAATATAGGCTCCAAAGGAACTATTTTCCTAAAATAGGAATTACTACTTTGAGAAGGACAGAATATGCTCTTTTGAGAGGTAATTTTCAGCAAGAAAAATAGTTATCAACTGCTATTTGCAGTATTCTCATTGGAAATAGAATAATAAGCTATCTCTAGTACAAAAGCTGTCCACAAGGTTATTACATGGTAGACAGAGTTATATCTAAGGCAGTTTAAGCAACAAAAAGAAAATATTCAGGAATAAGGGAATGAAAAGGACAATGAGTTTATGCAAAATAGTGTTCTTTGAGAGACTACATGGGGAAAAGGCAAGCATAAGGACAGGGAATATTGTTGAATCATGAATCTAATCAAGGTCATATTAGGTGAAGGGGCTTTTGAAGTTCCAGTAAAATTTTTCTTTGAAAGAGTAGTAACAATGAACAGAACAGTAAGGAAGAAATAAGTGAATAAAGTCTTTAGTGAAATTCGGATGTGAAAATACTTTCAAGTTGAAAACAGTAAAAAACAATCGCTGGTTTCAGAAGTTAGACAGCATTCTATGTTTGCAATACAGTAATTAATTTATAGTTATGTCATTCTGTAGTTTGAAGGCATTTTATTTTTGTTTGGTTTTGTTCTGTTTTTTAAGACATGGTCTCACTATACAGTTCAGGCTGACCTCAAACTCACAGTGATCCTCTTGCCTCAGCCTCCTGAGTGGTGGGATTACAGATGTGTGCCACCACTCCAGGTCTGAAAGCATTTTAAAATCAAAATAGAATGTTAGTGTTTAGAATATAAAGTACTGGTAGACTGTTGTTTTTCCTTAAGTAATAAGAATAAGCAAAACAAGACACAAATTTACAGTACATAAAAACCCATCAGAGAGCTAAAGGTACTAAATCTAAATATACTAAATTGCAGACAGTGACTAAGCCATTTTTAAGGAGATGATGGCCTCAATTGCTTTCAACCCTGGGAAAACAGTAGATTCAAGGTCAACCTGCTTTTTTGAGAGGTAGGCAGAAACCAGAAGCATATTTCCCAAACTTTTAGTTGTCTTTGGAATGGCATATGATAACAAGAACTGCAAGGAGTTCCAGTCACAGCTCCATTCTGCACTCATCCACTTCCATTTCTAATGAACCTTCACCAGTTCAAGAGGTGAGGAAAGATGCCTATGTGTTCAAGGAGTCTTCCTCATTGCACAGTGAGGTATCAACAAGGGCTGACAGAAGGCAAGAACAAGGAAAGTTATGAATCTCTGCAGCTTCTGAGGTTTTTTCCAGAATGAAAAATAATCATCTTGCAAGGTCAGAGAGAAAAGTAGCAGAGCTGAGAAAATCTCTTTCAGGCACCAGATCAAATGCCCTTATTCCAGTCTCTGAAACCTGGAGTAGGAACCAAGTTTTCACATTTAAATTAAAAACCACTTAACTGTATGTTGTTCAGTTTTCAGACACTGAATTTATTTTCTATTTCTATAGTACTGATATTCTAGATTCCCATGCTTATTTTATTTATTGCATCAATGTAGAAAATATTGTACATTATTTTTGATAATAAGCTGTTAATAGTGGTTTGTAGTCAAAGACACAATGATAGTTTTGTGACTAATTTATGAGTCCTACAAAAGAGTGTGCTATTAGTATTTTACCACATAAAATTAAACAGTCTGTTATTAATTGCAAATTTTATATCTTCCATATTATAATTTGAACTGGCTTGCCAATCTATCATTGATAAAAAAATTTTCCAAGTGCAATTCTTACTGAATTATTTATTGAGCAATTTCCCTGGGATAAGTGTTAGATAAGCACTGACAAATTTATTTTTTATTTATGGACATCTTCAAAGTGCCTCGAAGAGG
>RJWT010030991.1:0-14528 GCA_004365215.1 Cuniculus paca | reverse complement strand
AAATCATTATTGAGACTGGTAAGCAATGCCTGCCATTTTTTTTTTTACAGTGAAAACATTGATTTTATTTTATTTTTTTAAATACTGATTTCAAATAGAATATACTAAGCAGAATGAAAATGCTTTCCCTCAAGTCTTACTAAATTGAATGAAAATAATTTTAAAACCATTTTTGTTACATTCATGTATCTATTAGCATCCCTATTTAGATAAGGGAATCAAAGCTTGGAGATTTTGCAGCTGAAGATAATGGCACTTGCTTAAAACAATGGTTTTCATGGCAAAAAGGTTTTTGTTTTGTTTTTTAATAGAATTTTTAAAGGCTGTTTATAATGAATATCACAGTCAGCTAGCTGAATTGGCATTTTAAAAAGATTTTGAATTTTATTTATCATTAACGATAAATAATCTGAAATTCATTTTGAAAACAGGTAAATGTATATGTATATATGATTAGCAAAATCTGTTTCCCTAAACATTTCTAGCATACATCATACATATGCTGGCTAGACAAAATTTAGTTTTAAAGAATGATGTAACTGATTATATTTCAACTTTTAAAATAATTTGTTATCACGGATAAACATTTTGTTTTTTTTTTTGACCCACTAAATTGCTAGGTCCAATTTATTTCATTCTGTCTATACTACCCCTTGAAGCAATAAGATTATCCTGCTCTCCCTCATGTTCAGAAACTGTGTCAGTAAAGACAGCTTACACTGCAGTGGTTGTAGAACTAATTCAAAGCAAGAGAACCTTTTCCCCCAAAAAACAAAGGTACAGAATATTGAAGTAGGAAGCACATGAAAGCTTAACTACTACCTTAGGGGAGATGAGAGTTACAAGGCTCTGTCCCCCTACTCTAGTGGTTTCGGAGATAAAAGTGTGATTTTCAAATGATGTAGGAAAAAATTGAGGAGTAAAGAACTAAGTAGTCTAATCGTTAAAATTTTCATCTTTTAGCTTTCTGTTATTGTCTAGTTCTTCCTAAATGCCTGTAATTTTTATCTTATATGATGAAATAATACCTGCTAATTCTGAAAGTGTAAATATATAATCTACAGTTGCCATACTGTATACTCCTGATGATAAACTGCTTGTTTTTTTTTTTTTGCGGCACCGGGGATTAAACTCACGACCTTGCGCTTGTCGGGCAGGTGCTTAGACCGCTGAGCTAGATCCCCAGCCCTGTTTTTGAGACAGGGTCTCACTATGCCATTCAGGCTGGCCTTGAGCTCACTTTGTAGCCCAGGCTGGTCTCGAACTCACAATGATCCGCCTGTCTCAGCCTCCCGAGTGCTGGGATTAAAGGCGTGAGCCACCACGCCCGGCTAAACTGCTTGTTTTAATGTAAATTTTAAATGTTATTATGTAAGTGCTTGATTTTACACAAAAGTAGGAAGCATTTGCTACTGTAAGTATCACTCAACTTTAAGAAACTTAGCAAAACTTAATAGTACATGGTAATTCTCTGGTTATTTTAAAAGCAAATCTCAGCAGTCTTGTCTACATAATCATATTTGAAAAAAAGTTGATTTTACCTAAAGCCTCATCTTTAGCCATGTTTCAGTTATAAAATATTTGGAGTACAGGAAAACATTTCTTCTATTTAGGGCTCTGTACAGTTTTTGTATTTGCTTAAGGATATCTTAACCATGTAGGCTATGAAATAGCTTTGCTAATACACCACTTTCCACAGTGATAGTCATAAGCTTAAGTATTTATGTGTAAATGTTAGTCTTTATAAAATGTTTGATTGCATTATGCACATATTGGAGACCATGATGCTTTCCAAATTCTGTTTAAGACAAAGCAGTCTCAGCTGTAAATGCAGTGTATGCTGTTATGAGTATGTAATATGTAATTTCAAAATGAACGTAGATATTAGCTATATATTCTCATTGCTCCTTATGCTTCAGGTTCTTGTGTTGTTCGGGATGCCACTGGGAATGTTAATGACACCATTGTAGCAGAATTCACAAACTGTACTTCTGCAGCCTGCAAATTAAACTTTGACTTTTCATCTTGTGAAAAAAGTCGTTGTCCCTATGGCCTAATGAACAACTTTCAGGTAAGCTTCTAATTTATATGATGCAGATATTCCGTACTTCTCTAGAGATTGACTGCTGTCATACTGACTACTCAGAACGCAGCTGTATATTAGAAGGCAAGACTCTTGTTACTGTATACCCCCAAAACTGTAATATTAATGGGCAAAAGAAAAATACAGTAAACCTGAGGCTGTTTATTAGCAAAAAACCCCTTAGGGTAGTGCGTTTATACTGGAGTATAACTTACATCGTGTGTATATGTGTATAGGTAAGTGTACTGTATCAGAGAGCAAAGGGACATCTGTGAAGCATCTTGCACATAGTCCTGGTGATGTGGTCTGTTTCTGGATTCTCTGTTCTGTTCCACTGAGTTTTTTGCTTTTTTTTTTTTTTTTTTTGCGGCACTGGGAATTGAACTCACGACTTTGAGCTTGCCACGCAGGCACTTAGGCCACTGAGCTAGATCCCCAGCCCTTGTTCCACCACTGAGTTTTGTGTCTATCTTTTCACAGTATCACACATTCTTGTTGGAAGTAGTCATATATATGTGTATATGTGTGTGTGTGTGTGTATATATAAGTGTGTGTGTGTGTATATATATATATATATATATATATATATATATATCTTCAAGTCAGCAGGATTATATCTCCTACTTTATACTTTTCCTAAACTGTTCTATTTTAGTTTCTTTGCCTTACTTATAAAAGTCTAAAATAACCTCGTTTATGTACAAAACATCTTTCTGAGATTTTGATTGAAATTGCATTAAACTCACATGTCAGTTTGAAGAGAATAGAATAGCAGTGTTCAGTGTGCCAGCACTCTCCATTTCTTTGTATCTTCTTTGATTTCTTTCAAGTGTAAGTGTACATTTTTGCTAGATTTACACCTAAATATTTCATCAGTGTAAGTGTACATTTTTGCTAGATTTACACCTAAATATTTCATTTTTATTATAATAGAGTTCAAATCTATACTAATTGAAATGAGTTCAACTTTCTAATTACTGACATTTCCACAGTGGCTTTATATATAAATGTTCTTTTTTTTTTTGGAAGTATTGGTCAATCTCAGTGGCAATGTTTGTTGATCGGATATGGCCCATGTAAAGGAAGCCATGTGGTGCCAAACCAGCAGTCTCCAACCTTTTTGGCACTGGGGACGAGTTTCTTGGAAGACAGCTTTTCCAGGAGGGTGGAAGTAGAGTTCGAGTTTCTTTTATTTTTTTTATTAGTGTATGTTTGTGATACATAATGATCACACTCCCGTGCCAACCTCGGATCATTCTCCTAAAGAGCACAGTCTCTATCCCGCACATGCACAAGTGATAGGAGGGCTCCTGCTCCTCTGAGGATCTGAGCTTCTGGTCTGACAGGCAGAAGCCAGGTGCGAATGTGGTTGAAGGGCACAGCTATAAATACAGATAGATCTTCGCTCACTCAGGTCCTGCTTCTGCTGTGTTGTCCTGTGCTCTATGGGCCACAGGCTGCGTGGGAATTGGAGACCTCTGTGCTAACCCACCATTTCACAGAATTGAATTTTGAATAGATGCGTGAAAAGTTAGCGAACTTTTAAAGTGTATGGACTGTGTAAAAATTAGTATTAGTTCTCAGGTTTTGCACTTGTGCTGTTTAGTACCTCTATTAAGATATCAGCAGTAAAATGAAAGTTTAGTCTGTCAAATACATAACTTAGAAAAATTTATGTAAGAGAATTTGAGAGCAGTTTGTTAAGTCCTAGCACAGTAGAAAGCTTAGGAGATTAAAACAGAACACAGTAGTAAATGAGTATGTGGTTCTATTGATTCTAAGTAAGAAAAATTTTACTTCCCATAATAAATAATTCAGAATCTGAAAATACTGAGAATTCAATGTGTAGTGTAGAATATGTAAATATTACAAATTTTTAACTGAAACTTTTAATAGCATCATTTTTATTTTCTATAGTATGGTTTCAAGCAATTGACTAGTTTTAGTAGTTACAAAAATGGACCCAATTATGTAATAAAAGGCTTTGTTTTCTAGTCACAAGACTAGGCAAAATTGTAGGAATGAAAGAAAGCATTTATGTGCAGCTAGTGATTCAAGCCACTTCTGACATTGATACTGTGCATGAAAGGCACAAGTACTACTCTCTGCCCAGTGACTGAGAATCCCAGGCAGATTTCTGTATTGTTGCCTTAAAATACAAAAATGTGTTGTTTTTATCGAGTCTCTAGTATGGATGCACTCAAGCAAAGAGAAGTTTGTTATAAGCAAGCTCCTTTTCAATTTAAGTAAGTTTTTTGAGCTGATAGAAGTGGTAATTAATTGAAAGTCAACAGAAAAAAGAAATTTTTTACATGAAAACTGCAATGTTGCAGTTACACAGTGATGCTTACAGTGTCAGTTTTGCCATAGTCCAGCCAAGTAGGATGTTTTGTTTACTCTATTCCACATTATTTGGCTTAGTTTATCTCCATCCTTGCACTTAATTTAACTTTGAGATCATACAGGTAGGCATGGAATTTTGTATGTATAACAGAAATTTGGTCTAATTTTTAACTGTTACTTTATCCTTTACAATGCCTTTCCTGAAGGTGGAGTTGACAATACTAGATAACCTAGCTTTAATTACAGTGAAAAATAGTGATTATGAATAACAGGTGGCAGGGCCAGGGATTTAGCCCAGTGGTACAAGTGCTTGCCTAGTAAGCGCGAGGTCGTGAGTTCAATCCCCAGTACCAAAAAAAAAGGATGGCATATAAGAAACTAGTAAATTGAGGGACAGACCAGAAAATTATCTTTTCAATTTTTTTCTCCCAAAGCTTCCCACAGAGGTTGATGCTAATGTTTCTTAAAACACTTAAGAATTGTCTTTTAAGTCTGCTAGAAGATACAGAGAAAGACATTTTAAGTAAAGCAAGATTATTTGTATACACATAAATCACACTTATGGATCAGGGCCAGGAACTGTGCCCATAGTTAACTTTGTGCCTGTTTATAGTATTAAATTATAGTCAAGTCATAAACACCTGGTTTTCCTAACTCAGAGGCCTTGGTTGGCATATTCTTAGTCAATATAAATGAAACATAAATTCCCGTTACTGAACTAATGCATTAGGTGATCATATTCATTGCTGGAAATTTATAGTGGATAGGTCACTCTGACTGTTTGAAGCTACCAAATAGCTCCTTCAGCTCAATGTTGTATTTTGAAAAATTTCAAAAGTACAGAAGGAACTCTAATGAATACCTATGAGGCTTTTTTGTTTTTCTGTTTCCTTTACTGGGGATCAAACCGAGCAAGTTAGGTGAGCGCTGAGCCACATCCTCAACCATTTTTATTTTTTCAGTGAAGATATAGTCAGCAAACTCTAGAATACAGGATCACTAAAGGAGAAATCACATAAAAGTAACAAAATGAAAACGAAGTGTGTCCCTATAGATTAAAAAAAGACCTAACTAAAGCAACATCAACAAAATATAATCTTTTTTGGGATTCTCATTTAAACTCTTCTTAAAAGATAAGGAAATCTGCCCATTGAGTATGTGGTACTGTTACAGAATTATTAAGGTTTTAAACTGGGACAGTGGCATTGTAGTCACACTTGTCAAGTCTTTTGTCTTGTAGAGATATATACTGAAATATTTATGTATTAAATATCTGAGATTTCTAAGAAATAATGCGCAGATTGGCCCCAAGTTCATCATTGTTGAAACTTGGTAACAGATGGCTGGAAGTGCATTAGGTACTTTTTTCAACCTTTGTGTATATTTATAATTATGTACATAATAAAAATACTTTCTTAAATGCTACTGGCAAATCTATTTCAGAAATTAACGTACTTTCTATTATATTGTTATAAATTATCCCTAGTACTAGTTGTCTTTATTAAAGTAATCAAGTTGTGACTCTGTAATAGTGTGTTCTTTCTCAAATTGTTTCTAAGACTTATTTTCCATGTTTGTCACTCTGTTTAAGGTAATGAGCATGGTGTCAGGATTTGCACCATTAATTTCTGCAGGTATCTTTTCAGCCACTCTTTCTTCAGCATTAGCATCTCTTGTGAGTGCTCCCAAAATATTTCAGGTAAGTATTTTTGTATTATGGACCTTTATTAGGGGAAATTAAGATAATATTTTTCAGTTTGAGAGTGCTATTTTCAAATTAGTTGGAATTAGTGTGAAACTCATGTGTATGCTATATATATATATATATATATATATATATATATATATGTGTGTAAGTATATGATGATTGGTATAAATTTGTATAAGTGAATGGTGTGTCCATTTATGCAAGTATTTGTGCATTTATCTACGGTCAAGGTAGTCTTTGAGCTGGGCATGGTAGCATGTACCTATAATCCCAGCTAGTTAAGAGGCTGAGGCAGGAGGATTGCCTGCTCAGGACCAACCCAAGCAACTTAGCAATACACTGTCTCAAAATAAAGTTTGAGAAAGGTCTGGGGATATGGTTCACATCTTATATGCTAAGCCCCAGGTTCAACCCTCAGCAGTGATAGACAGACAGACAGAGAGACAGACAATCTGTCAGTTATCTTTTTAGAAATAATGGATTGTTAGAAGTACAGTGTAAGACTAAAAGTATAAGTAGTAAAGTATCTTATCAGAATTAACTTGGCACTAACATGTTTTATTTTACAAATATTTGAATGCCTAATATGTGCTGCACGTTGCTTTAACTGCTGAGGGGGTATAATGATAAATAGGATAAATGTCATTTCCCTCTAATGAGCATTAAACAGTTCATACTGATTAGGAAATATTTTTTATTAATAAAACAAATGTTCATTCTTTTGCCTTGTTCTTAGTGTTATAGCCACTAAACAAAGATGTAGAATAGATTTTTAAAAACTATATACAGTAATGTTATAAGAAAAGTGACTTTTAAATAGTTATGTTTTAAGTTTAGGATTTTGACTTGGTTTTCATAAGGTAGACCACACCTATGTCATAGTTACCAAGTTTTCAACTTACCTTTTTTTCCTTCTGTTTGTATGCGTGCTTCTCTGATTTTTTTTGTCATAAACAGAGAAATTTTAACATGAGTGAGATAAGACATAAAAATTTAAGCAGTATTTTAAACTAGCTTGTTTGAAATGTTCGCATTTCCTTTACACTTTGTAGGTGAAGCATTGTAAGACAAGGAAGAAGGATGAGAATCAGAAATTTCAGTTCCATACTGATTAAACTATTGTAAATTTGTATGTCTAATTTTGATATATTTCATTTTTATGTTTGCATTTTTTCATTAGGCTCTGTGTAAGGACAACATCTACCCAGCTTTCCAGATGTTTGCTAAAGGTTATGGAAAAAATAATGAACCTCTTCGTGGTTATATCTTAACATTCTTAATTGCACTTGGATTCATCTTAATTGGTTAGTTATATAAATGGTATATTAATGTAGATTTTAATGCATTTACAGTAGTAGGTCTGAGCATTAAATTGCTTTGCTTGGTATAGGATGTTGATTTCTTCTAATCAAAGAAATTAATGTTACAAAGAAATTAATGCTATTATTTGTAATTAAATATTACAAATACTAGCATTCAATAAACATTTTCTAAATTTATTAGGATTGCTAAGTCCTCATCAGAGATAAAGGGAACACCTATATTTTTGTTCCTAAACCATATGTCACAATGGCATAAGGGAAAAGATGCTATCACCCACCAGAAAGGTAATGCTTCCACTGATCTGTTTTTTGCCTTTGATTACAAGTGAGCCTGTTGGTCTTCCACTGCTAAAGAAGCCATTTAAGTTTTAAGAATTTATCAAACCCCTCAGATGAGTTAATATTGAAAGTCCAATGATCCTACCAGTTATTGTGGTGCTATATGGAAACATGTAATACAGCTAAGTATATATTTGATTTAGCTAATGTTGGAGAGCAAGTTGGCAACATGCAGTGGGGTTTCCTATAAGCCAACAGTTCTCTGTCTGGGTGTGCATTTTAGAGACACTTGCATATATGCCCACACTGCCATGTACAAGGATGGTTCTGGCATCCCTACCATAGTGCAAAATGGAAGCAACCTAAATCAAGTAAGAATTAAACTACACAGGATACTATATGACAGTGAGGAAAAAAAATTAAACTTGGTTTTCAAGTAGCAGTATGAATGGATTTCAGATATAATAAGATCAAATGAAAATACATGGAGTGTGGTATTATTTATGTCACTTTTAAAGCACCCCAAACAAGCCTATATAATTTAAGACTATATATGTATTATATGTGTAGACTGTAGATATATAAAGTGTGATTGTAAGGAACATACCAAGTTTGGAATAGTGAAGTATAAGGAGGTTTCAACTGTGTGCATAAACTTTGGTTCTTGAAAAGTGTAGTTAGTATATGATGTGTTTATAGCAAAGTGTCAATATTTAATCTAGATGGTGGACATAGGGTTATTCACTACTGTATTATCTAAAAGTTTTGAGTATTTCATAACTTTAAAAAGTTAAAAAGTGACCATTATTAAATTTTTGTCACATTTCTTTCACAGCTGAACTGAATGTTATTGCTCCAATCATCTCTAACTTCTTCCTTGCTTCATATGCATTGATCAATTTTTCAGTATTCCATGCATCGCTTGCAAAATCTCCAGGTGATTTTCCATTTTTAAAAAGGTTTTATAAATGTGCTAAATTCTTTCATTATAAAAAACAACTTCCACACATTCTTAAAATTGGTGTGTGTGAGATCAGCTTATTAACACATTCCTGCTGGCTTGAACCACCAGTGGTACACACATAGCTTCCCCATCAGGCAGTGTGATCCGCTGTGACACCAGCTGCCCTGCCAGGACAGTCATACATGTACGCCCCCGTTGTGTATGTGTTAATGCTCAGTTTGTTTTTGTACATAAGTTAAGTCTCCAAAGATTTCTTTATCATGAAGTTCGCTAATATTTTCTTAAAGGATTTAATATATATTGCATTAATTTTTAATTCTAACATTGTGAAAATTGTGTTTTTAAGAACTGTTTGCTAGTGTGTAGCTGATTCTTTTTGAGTTCTAAGAGCATTATTGTGACATAGTTAATCCTCTAAAACATTTTTGTTTTATTCTGAGAATAAAATCGAGAGCCGCACCCATATTAAGCAGATGTTCTGTTGCTGAGCCTCAGCCTCAGTCTCACAAGCCAGTTTTAACACAGTGAGTTCTAATGAAAAGGACCTCTGTCCACTGAAACTGTGTGGGGCTTTCGTTATGCACCGAGGCAACAGTTCGCAGTCAGGGAAAGGGGAAAGCACGAAGGCAGTGCTGCATCTGAGGATCTGCATCTCAGAGCAGGAAAGATAACATGTGGAGACTTTGGGCACATTTTAGCGTCCGGTTTTAATTTCATTGAAATTAGTTCTTAAAATATCTTGAGATATAGGACTACATGCCAATGAACATTTAAAAACATTTTGCCTTCAGCATTTTTAAAAAGTGTTCATTCACTAAAAGGGAAAGTATGTGTTACTATAGCCCATGCTTTTATTTTTCTGGCAAGTGGATGAATTTTTAATGATTTTCATAAAGTTTTATTTGAAGTGTTTTATGTATTTGTAAGGACATGAATATGTCTAATGCTAAAAGCAGATCTATACTATTACTGACTCAATTTTCTTCATTTTTATACCGTCTCTAGGTTTTTAGCATTCATTAGTTAGATTTACAATTTTTTTGTGATGTTTATTAACTACACACCTAGTAAGATAGACTAATACAAAAAATAGATTTACCATGTGTAACGCCATCAAAACTTGTGAAACTCAATTGTGATCAGTAACAGTCTTTGACTTTACTGTTACACTTGATGCTTAAATTCCTCGGTGTGGCAGCCTTGTGGTAAGCTACTTTGTGCATGCATATGCGTAACGCAGATGAGGAACCTGAGTGACTTTTGTTTGTCTGTTTATTATTGTTAGGATGGCGTCCTGCATTCAAATACTATAACATGTGGATATCACTTCTGGGTGCAATTCTTTGTTGCATCGTGATGTTCGTCATTAACTGGTGGGCTGCGCTGCTAACATACGTAATTGTCCTCGGACTGTATATTTATGTTACCTACAAAAAACCAGGTTAGTAACTTTTGCTATTTAGTATTTCAAACTAGAAAGTGTATAAAAGTTCTTTATTGTTTTTCCTATTTAAGAGTCGCTTTTTGTGTATTTGAAAGTTACATTATGTGCAATCTAAAATACTTCATTTACAAATACATACACTTTTTGTTTTTCAATGAAAAATTGAGTTTAATGAATTACTTTTTATTGCAGTGAAATTCCATTTTTATACATAAGTTAAATTTAATCCTTTTTGTAGAAAATTAAATTATACTGTTGGTACAATCGATATATTTTAAAATTATTCTTTATAAGAATGCTGATTTACAGTATTGTAGCTGTCAGCCTAATAAAGCATACATATTACCTATTTTGGTCTTAGAGAACTGTGGTAGGTAACACGGAAATTACAAAATTCTAAATATAGCAAGTAGTATTGGACAAACAGGTTTTTACTGAGACATAATCAGTGATTACTTATGTGCCATATTGGTAAGGACCAGGTACAGTGTGTCTCCATGTCAGGTGGTGACGCTACAGTATGTTAGCATCGGTTCATTCTACAAAAAGAAAGATCTGACAGAAGTTGGCAAAGTGTGGGCCTAATAGGATTAATTAAGGAGAGATTATACGAATAGTTAGAACATAGTAGTTTTAAACAGTTACAAAACATTTTTAATCTAGATATGAAATAATGAGCTTTTAAATTAAAGGGATGGCTGTTGAAATAGACAGAGAAACTTACAAGTTTGTAAATTAACATGTGTAAAATCCTCATTTGAGATCTAACTTGTTTATTCAATAAGATGAAATTTTCATGTTCAGATGACCTAAACAGGTAAGTGCTATAAATAGCCCTTCTGATCTGACTTTTTACATTCAGATTTGTGGCTACATAAATAATAATTTTAAAATGTTTTATTTTTTGAAAGACTTCTGAGTTACGTGCACGTGTCTTCTCTATATTCTTTTTGAACGTGGTCATAATTAAAATGATTATAGTTTTAGTGTTGTGCTATACACTTGTACTATTGAAAGAGTACCCTCTTTTAGCAGTTGATGTTTGACTATGAAAGCATTGTTTAATTTCTCCATGAGTCTTTAATTGGCCGTCACTGATACTCACCCTGCATGAATGGTGTCTTTCTGCAGATGTGAACTGGGGATCCTCCACACAAGCCCTGACTTACCTGAATGCACTGCAGCATTCCATTCGGCTTTCTGGAGTAGAAGACCATGTGAAAAACTTCAGGTAGGTGATGAGGCAACAGGAAACATTTTCTCTCAGCTGCCCAGTCAGTTCTCACACTTAGTAACATTTTCACATGTTAGTTTTGGAGGTTTCTCATTTGCAGACTTTGAAATGATAGATATCATAAAGTGAAACTATTCTGTTCTCTGTAAACATTAATGTTTTTATGTATATTAACTGTATAAAAATTTTGTAAAGATTTTTGACATTTTAATTTGACTGTTATTTGCTTCTTATGAGTAACTGGAAATAGTTGCAGCGATTTAAAAAAAATCATCTTAAAATACATGCAGTTATGCTACATTCAATAAATGACTTCACATACATTTAATCTTTATAATAGTCATCAATATA
Source organism: Cuniculus paca (assembly GCA_004365215.1). Lineage (NCBI taxonomy): Eukaryota > Metazoa > Chordata > Mammalia > Rodentia > Cuniculidae > Cuniculus > Cuniculus paca. The sequence goes on along the minus strand of RJWT010030991.1, from coordinate 2,800 downwards.
AAAATTAATGCATTTCTAATTGATGGTATTCAGTTAATAAAGCACTATATACATATTTCTCTAAAACCAAAACACTTGTATACCTCTGGTATTGTTAGACATTATGTCATTAATTATACTTCATTAACACTAGGTTTGTTGGTAGGTGTGGTGACATACCCATGTAACACCAGCACTTGGGAGGCTGAGGCAGGAGGATCACTGAGAGTTTGAGGCCAGCCTGTACTATATAACAAGATCCTGTCTCAAAAAAAAAAAAAAAGCCCCAAAAACCTAGTTTTTTGTTGTTTTTTTTTTCCAAAAAATAATCATAAGGCAATAATTCTTAGATTGTTCAAATTGAAGTCTGGTGTGAACAGGTGTCTCTTGAATCATGAGTGACCACCTCACAATGGTTTCTGCATAGTAAACACAGAAATCTGTTTCATATTTCTCAATAAATCAAAAGGGAAAGTGTTTTAAAAGTAGTAACTTGAGGGGATAAATGCCAGAAAGCAATTGCTGTGCCGAATCTGTCCTAGAAAGAAGAGGGTGTGTGTATTCTTCATGTTTTTTGGACACCTCCCACAAGCACATAGACTCCTACGGTCCTTCATTCTAGAATAAAGAGTTTCTTGAGACCACAGCCTTGCAGTGAGAGAAAGAGGGAAAAGAAAAAAGGAGGGAAAGCCCTGAAAGGGAAAACTTCAGTTTCAGCATATTTTGGACAGTTGAGACAATTGTAAGAGGAAAATAAAAATTACTCTTACATAAAATTAAGTGTCTCATAACTGTGGGTATGAATGGAGTCAAAGTTGACCTGCTGTTAATTAAAATGTTAGTTTCGTTTATTATAATGGAACATTTAAAGATTTTTTAATCTCAATTTGACTTTCTGATTTTTATCCAAATTATAGATGAACCACAGTATAAAGAAGGAAAACCAGTCAACAAGATTTATGATGAAAATCAGTACTTGCTTCACCCCACATAAGCCCTGTTTCTTTACACCATAAGCAATCACTTTCAACTCCAGCAGATTTTGTTTTTGTAGTTTTTTTTAGTATTTACTTCATAATCACCATACTTGTCTAGCTGCATTTTTTTGTATTTTTAACTTTAGGCATTATCATTTGATGTCTTTGATTTACCTGGGCTGAACATGTACATGTACTCGCCTACCAATATTTTTTTGTTATTTGGATTAGATCTTATTTGGTATTTAAGTTTTTTTGACTTTTCAAACATGATACACAGCTGAGTCATGTAGTAAATCATGATCGCTCTTTCATGGCTGCACAACTTTTTTGTTTTCCCTGAAGCTAGTAATTTTTTTCTGCTTAACTGTCTATTTAACATCATCTTTGCCTTCATCAGATTTGCCAGATTTTGTTTCCTTCACCTGTAGTTACTATGACCTTCAACTTATTTTCTCATTTTTCTGTTTCTTTAATTTGGGTTTTTGAATTCAACCTTGTCTGAAGTGAAGTATTTGTTTGTAATTGTTGGCAAGGAAGATCTGCTCCAAGGAGTGGGCCTTGTCATTGAAAGTCTTTGATGGAGATTAAGAGGGCTTTGCTCTTTCTTTGAGGAATTTAAGTCATTTTAGAGACTTTCTTTTTGATCTGATGAGGTTTCCCAGAAATGGATCTTTTAGTCCTCTTCTGCGCGTGAAGTCCTGCATATTGTTCTAAGAGTCAAGTGGAGGATGGATTTGGAGGACTCACGATTCTCTATGTAAATGTTCCATTTCAGATAACTTACCTGCCGGCGTAGTGGCACATGCCTAAAATCCCAGCACTGGGGAAGCTGAGGCAGAAGGATAGGTGAGAGGTCAAGGCCAACCTGGTTTACACAGCAAGACCCGGTCTCAAAAAACCAAAAAAATCACTTATATCTGCCCTTGTCTGTGTCTGATGTTTTCCATACTAGATAGTTTTTCTCTACCAAATAAACCAAATGGGATTGGTGAAGAACAGGTATAGTGGCCTATCATGGTGATAGAGATGATTTGAGTCTGTCTAGTTGCTTCTTACACAAACTTTAAACCAGTCTTCCTTATTTTAGTTTCTGCCCTTCGTTTCTGCTGCTTCTGGAGGTACCTAATACCACCTAAGCATTTTGATGATACTTACATATGAAATCAGAAAACTTCTTTTGATTCCCATACTCATTTTTGATTTAGCTGTTTCCTGATTTGTCAGATTCTTTATAGTGTGTCCCTTTGCTGTCTAACTTTAAAATATTTCAATATTAGTTTCTTTTTATGCTTCATATTTTTGTAGATTTAGTACTTTAATCTCATAGCGAAGTTTTTCAAGGAAGGAATTAAAATCAAAGGCAAATATTTGCTCTGCAGTTGTTAGTCATCTCTAGTATAATTTTGTACTATAATTTTGTTGGTGTGATAAAACTGTACTAGTTATGTCTTTATAGTGAGTTTACTATTTATTTAGCACAGATAGGGATAAGTTAACTTCCCATGGTAATTGGTCATATTATTTAGGGCATAGTCTAAATTATCATAAAAAACTGAAAACGCAGTAGCTTAAATGAGAGATGGATGGCATGTGGTAGTCTAGAGGTGAATGATTCATGGCAAATAGGCAAATTTACTGCTTTTGGTCTTTTGAGATTTGTATTCCTTGTATCATCTCAGTTTGCCTTCTTTAGAAGGTGTCTTTGTCCATGTGGTCAAAGTCATCACAACACTCATCATTGTCTTAATGAAATGGGCTAGAAAGTATTAAAGTGGGGGCTTGATAAAGCACATGGCCTGGCAATAGGCACATCTTATGGGCTTTAAGTTACAGCATCATGA
>RJWT010030990.1:0-14500 GCA_004365215.1 Cuniculus paca | reverse complement strand
CTGAGACAGGAGGATCGTTGCAAGTTCAAGACCAGCCTGGGCTACAAAGTGAGCTCAAGGCCAGCCTGAACGGCATAGTGAGACCCTGTCTCAAAAAGACAAGGGCTGGGGGTTTAGCTCAATGGCTTAAGCGCCTGCCTGGCAAGTGTGAGGTCATGAGTTCAATCCATGGTGCTGCAAAAAAAAAAAAGAAAAGAAAACGATATTGACTATATGTTGAACACGGTATCAATGATATAATATAAAATACATACAACATGAAAATGCCCATTTTAACCATTTTTAAAAGTACAGTTTTGTGGCATTAAGGACATTCACAACGTTGTGCAACCATTAGCCCCAGTCTCTGGCAACCACTACTTTACATGGACATGTAAGATACAAAGTGTATGTACATAGAAAAAATACTAATGTACACATATAGTTATGAGCCACACAATGACATTTCAGTCAACAACAGACTATATATGACAGTGGCCCCATAAAATTTTGACTTGCAATATTACTATTACCTAGTAACACTGTACCCATCATGCTACTACAACACAATATATTACTCATGTTTGTAGTGATGCCACCATAAACAAACCTACTGTATTGATAGCTGTATAAAAGTATAGCAGGTACAATTATGTGTAACGGTACATACTACTTGATAATAACAAATGGCTGTGTCACTTATTTACATATTTACTTCTGATTATTTTAGAATATATTCCTTCTACTCATCAAAAAAAAAAAACAAGTTCACTATAAAATAGTATGCTGTTTTAGATTAGCAGCATCCTCACACATCTTCTTACTGCATCTCTTTTTTTTTTCTTCAGGATAACCACTGAATCTAGGGCCTTTGCACTGAGCTACAACCCCAGCCCTTTTTAAAATTTTATTCTGACATGGTCTCACTATGTTACTCAGGCTGAGCTCTAACTTGCAGTACTCCTGCCTCAGCCTCCCAGAGTGCTGCAATTACAGGAGTGTGCCACCACAACTGGCTCTACTGGGTGTCTTGATTGAATCAAGAGGCCAAATTAAGTAACTGTATTGGTTTAATGACATTCTGATGTTCTCACAATGATGGAATTGTCTTGTGATGCATTTCTTAGGATGTATCTCTGTCAAGTGATACATGATTATGTCTGTAAGTGCTTATTGGTTATGCGTGCGTGTGTGTGTATCTGGGATTGGGTAGGTAGGGGGCTAGATATTATTAGACTATTTCTTCTCCATCTTCAACTCCTGTTATTCAGATGCCAGATCTCATAGCTCTTTGTTTTTTTGTTGTTTTTTTTTTTTGGAACTGGGGATCAAACTCATGACCTTGCACTTACCAGGCAAGCACTTGAGTCACTGAGCTAAATCCCTGGCCTCATAGTTCTTATATAGCTCATCATTTCAGTCATAATTTCTGCTTTAAAAATATTTTTTTGGTCTATGTCCAAGGATATTTTCTCATGTATTACTATTAAAATTTACATTTAAAAACATTTTTAAAAAATAACCTGGGAAGAAAATATTGTACACCTTAACCTCTAATAACAATATTTCTTAAAAATTCGATATTCTTTGAAACAAAGAAGCCAACCTCATTTTCTTCTCTTTCAAGCAAGTCAATTCTGTGCAGGATTTCCTTTGCTGTCTTCCAGTGCTCCTCAAGATTCTTTTCTGTCACATTTATATCCTTTAATTGTTCTGCTTCATTTTCATCAAAAGAATACTCTCCTAGACTTAGAGATAGTTTCTCGGCTTTGTAATATGGAGGGAAAATGATGGGTTTATACATTACTAGAAATGTTACATTTTAAAGACAACCTCATGCCCACCTCACCCCTAAATTTCATCCATTTAGACTATTTTAAGTGCACTAAATATAGTGGAACGAAAGACCCGGGACTCAAGAAGTCATAAATTAGACTTTTCAGAGTTATAAGAAAAAAGAACAAGATGAAAATATGTTATTCCAGACACAAACACCCTCAGGAATATGGGCATTGGTTTAAAGTAGGGTATTTTGTTGTTGTTTTTAATGCAAGGGGTTGAACCCAGGGACTCACATATGGTAAGCATGTGCTCTACCACTAAGTAACATCTCCAGCTCCAAAGCAGTTATTTTTAAAAACAGTATTCATGAAGTGGTTCCTTCCTGTATCTTTTAAATCTTTTGAAAAATATATTGTCCAAATTTTTATTCCACAAAAACAACAATCTTCATAATGGCTATACCCTCTGTGCTTCTGCCACACTAGCTGTCAATTCCCTGAACGTACCAGGCTCCTTCTTACTACAGAGCCTTTGTTCCTCACTGCTGCTTAGGCCCAAGTCACTCACCTAATAAATTTCCTTCTTTTTGCCTGATTAACTCTAGTTATTCAGATCTCAGTTCAAGAATTATTTTCTTCCAAAGACATTTCTAAGTCTAGATCTGATTCCTTTGTTATAAACTCTCAATCACCATGGTCCATCTATTCATAACTTTATGTCTTTTTGTTGTTGTTGTTTGTTCTAGTTTTTTGAGACAGGGCCTCACTCTTTGGTCCAACTAAGCCTTGAACTTGCTATGTAGCTCTGGAGGTACTTGAACTTTTGATTCTCCTGACTCAGCCTCCCATGTGCTGGGATTACAGGTGTGCCCTAGCATCCTGGGTTCCCTCAAGTCAATTTATAATAATATATAATCTCACTTTAAAAACTTTGTATTGCTGTATATTTATGTAGTTAAACTAAGCGGAGTACACATACTGTGCTTTTGTCACTGTATTCCCAATGTCCAACATGCTGCCTAGTACATAACATTTTAGCATATTTTAAATAAATAAATGAATGCCTTAAATATTATGATTTAGTAATAAATCACTCTCAATTCTTATGTCCTGCAAACTAAATTTGGCCATGTGGCATAAAATAAGTGAATTATCTCTATTGTTGCTCTCTTTTAGATAGGTCTGTATATGATGAAAGTACCCTAGGTTTTATATCTAACTTATATACTCTGTTTTTCAAGTACAAGAGGAACCTGGAAGCTAAAAGGGCCTGGCTCATTGGAACAGATATAAGTTCTTTTTATAAATTTTAGTTGCTATTTTCTTATATAACAGTAAACTTACTAATCTTTTTGCAGTTGTGAAGCACAAAAGTAGCAGCTTTGTTTAGTTCCTCATTCTGAGATTCAGTTAAAGCTTGTATCATGAGTGGAAGTCCATTGTTTTTAAAAAGGTCATACTGATTTTCCTCTAGAAAATATATCAAAAGTTAAAATAGAAGACAACTATTTTATCATAAACTATAAGGACAAGGCAATAATTCTTCCTTGGGATGATCACAGACATAGTTACAATTTTTTAAAAATAGAGAAGTAAGTAATGATTTCTGAGATGTAGGCAGATTACTCTTAATCATAACTCATGAAGAGTAAACAAACTAGGGCTGGGGATATAGCTCAGCCACACAGCGCCTGGCTGGCAAGTGTGAGGTCTTGAGTTTGATTCCCACCAAAAAAATAAATAAATAATAATAAAAAAAAGTAAACAAACCACTATTACTTGGTTTGAAAAAAGGTACAGCAACCACATGTGGTGGCACATGCCTGTAATCCCACCACTCAGAAGGCTGAGACAGGAAGATTGCTGCTGAGCACAAGGCCAGCCTGGGCTACATAGTGAATTCAAGAGCAGCCTGCACTACATAGCAAGACCCTGTCTCAAAAAACAAAACAAAACAAAACAAACAAACAAAAAAAAAAGAAGAAGGAAATGAGCATAGAGAATAGGGAGGTAGCTATTGCAGTAATACTGGTGAAAGACACTGAGGGTTGAGGGCTTAAATTAAGAGGGTAACATTGGCAATGGATAGAAAGGGATAAAAAGGGGGCAAGAGAAGTATAACCATAATTCTTTATGACCAACTGAATACAATGAGTGAAGGAGGATGTAGAATTAAAATAACTAGTTGGGTCCTAAATGACTGGGAGAAAGAAATACTTTAATGACTATAGTCATACTTTTATATGACAATGGGGGAAAAACAAACATATATTTTTACTACTGTTTTAATAAGCACACCACCTAAACCAATACTTAACCACAATCTTCTGTGCAATGACCAAGAGCAAGAATGATGCTAAATTTTTCTGCTGAATCCAGACTTTCATGAGGCAGTAATGCCAGAAGTTTTGAAACAATGCAGTACTTGGACAATACCACTCCAAAAGTAGCTATTAGTATAAAATAGAAAAAATAGTAAGTACAAATTTAAAACTCATAAATGTACATCCATGTTTTTCAGAGCTTATCCAGTTAGCATATTAAATATATATCTAATATACATATATAACATCTAATATATGTGAGTGCATATGTGTTAATGTAAACTCACTGTAATAAGATGGCTTATTATAATAGTCTTCATTAATCCTCCTAAAGCAAATTTTTTGGCTCTGCATAATGCTGTAAATACAAAGTAATACTACCTTCTTAAAAGCTGAGTATATTGGCTAGGGATTTAGCTCAGTGATGTAAGCACCTGCCTGACAAACACGAGGTTGCAAGTTCAATCCCCAGTGCCACAAAAATAAAATAAAATAAAATAATAAAAACAAGCTAACTTTAAAAAAAAAAAAGCTGAGTAAATGTATGAACAACCATTTTGAGGAAAGCAAGAGACACTAGGGTAACCATTGTCAATCTCCTGTTGTCATGTCTTGAAAACCTATATAGCTTGCAGTGTTCTGTTTTGAAATGCTATATTATGTTTGACTCTATTCTGTTTTCTTTTGCTTTTTTTGTTCTGTTTTGTTTTGTTTTGTTTTGTTCTATTCTCTTTAAAAAACAAAAAGCTGAGTATATCCACTTTTATCTTACGCATCTCTTCTTATCCACATTGGATACTAGTAGCAAAGAAATATCTACATAATCAAACCCTGCCCAATATTAAAATATTTTCTTAACTGATCATGGTTCTACTGATGCTGGTGTTTTTTGTTTTTGTTTTTTTTTTTGAGACAGGGTGTTGTCATGTAGCCCAGCTTGGCCTTGAACTTGAGGTAATCCTCCTGTCTCAGACACCCCAGTGCTGGGATTACACACATGCACCATCATGCTCAGTTTCTGATGTTAAAGATGCAATGAAACATAACTGAACTTATGTTGACAGGTGATAAAATTCAAGAATTTCATTATTTTAAGCCTTACTTCACCTCATGGGACTTTTACTAGAGTTCACCCAGAGTCTAACAATACTGGTGCCAAGAGTAAGGTTGTGAATTCCTCAAGGGATTGTGTCTTAATAAATTTTCTCTCTCTGGAGCTAAGTACGTAACAGGCACTCCATCCCTATTTTTTTAGGCTACTTTTTCAGTTATTTGTGATTGCTAACACAGTATTGTATTATAAAGATTCACAGACTATAATTAGACTTGGAGTCAGAAGGCCTAGATATGAACTCTTAGGAAAGTTGTAACTTCCATGGGGAAAAAAAAAAGAATTGAACTAGGTAATTTCTAAGGTTCCTTTCCACTTGTTGAGAAGCTGAAAATCTAATTCATGTTAGTATTTAATCTACCATTTCAACACTCACCATGCTGAACTCAAGCAAAATTCAATTTTAAAAAAATTACTAACAAGCATTTTTCACTCACGATTATCAGCAATACATGCATCCATTGTCTTTGTAACCACCACTGCAAGTTTAGCACTGGAAGGAGTCTTGTGTGAATCAGATTCCAGTTGTACAAGAACTTGAGACAATATATCCAGTCCACCCACAGATATAAAGTATTTCTGAACATATGCTTAAGGAATAAAACAGCAGAACTATTACTATCTCAAACAAGGCTCGTATATGATTTCATTCAATTAATTTGCACCAAATATACCATTAACTTGACTTTTTCAAAAACATATTAAAAGTCTCAAAATTAAAGAGTTAAAAAATCTAATCTTTATCTGTACAAATACACAATCAAAGGGTAGATTATTTACTTAAGCACTTCACTTTGACACAATACAACTACATGTGTAGTACAATACTGCTTTTTGTGTATAACAAATTTATCTTACATCATTTAATGAGGATTGCTGTTTTGTAAGAAAAATATTATTAAACTGTCCTTTTACATTACTAAGTAAATCTTTTAATAGAGCTATTATATATAAAATATAATAGAGCTATATTCACATAGGTTAGTATTAATTTTATTTTTTTGAGACAGGGTCTCACTATACAGTTCAGGCTGGCCTTGAACTCAGTATGCAGCCCAGGCTGGCCCTGAACTTGCCACTATCCCGTCTCAGCCTCCTGAGTGCAGGATTACAGGCATGTGCCACAATGGCTGGCTGCTTGGCATTCAAATTAACAAACACTCATTTTCTGAATTCCAACATAACTCATTCCTCAGATAGCTAAAATTTACAAAAGGGAAAATTATTTAACTGTTCTAAAACCACATATCTCATTGTTCTTATTTACATGTAATTCTTTTTACTTTTAAAACATATTATTGAGCAATATTTCAAGCAAAGATCCAGTGACAGATACATGTTTTTTTAAGTCTGTTTTGTGTTGAAATGATTCTTGTGGGGAAGTATCGCATAGGTCTATGGTTCAATAGACTTCACAGCCCCTATCATACAAATAGGATTATATCAAATGGATATGTGAGCTAGTCTTTATAATTCTGCTACAGTTTTCCAGGTTAAAAGCAAAAATCATCCGGGCACAGTGCCACACATCTATAAGCTCAGCTACTGGGAAAGTGAAGGCAAAAGAGACTGAAAATTCAGTGCCATCTTGGGCAACTTAGCAAGAGGCTAAAATAAAGTCTGGGGAAGTAACTCTCATTAGAGCACTACTGGATTCACTCCCAAGACCACACAAAAAAAGGGCAAAGATTAATTTTCATGTTGATCAACAAAACAAAGACGTTAATAATCTACAAATATCACATCAAAAATTTTATACACTTGAGAAACTGTAAGGAAACATTACTTAAGGATAAGCAAACTTTCAATATTACAGAGACTCCAAAATAGCTTCTTCACTAAAATGTATTTTATTTTTTTTTAAAAAGGGGTTTGGGGCCAGGGATATGGCTCAGTGGCACACTGTCTACCTGGCAAGTGCAAGATCCCGAGTTCAATTCCCAGTAACCCCCCCATAAATAAATAAATAAATAAATAAATAAATAAATAAATGGAGTTTGTTTTGGAGAGCTAGGGATCAAACTTAGTCTTATGCATGCTACAGAAGGGCTCTACCACTGAGCTACACTCTCAGTCCCCCAAAAGTGTGTATTTTTAAGTGCTCAAATGACAATGACCCTATGTTATCCCTAAAGAGTCTTGATTATAGCCTAAGCAATAAAATTTCAGGCTTATAGGCAAAACATTCTAGTTCATACTGGTTGTATGTTGAATATTTCTGATTTCTTCTAATTTATATTTCATACTAGCTTGCTGAAAATAATGAAATCCTGTAACTATCCCTCAATTGAGTTGTCATTTAGAGAAACAGGAAATGTCAAGGTATCATGCAAATAGATTCCAATTATTAGAATTCTAGAAAAATATTATTTTGCATGTAAAACATGAGTATTTGTTTTAAATACCTGAACATGGATATAAATGAGCAATGTATGAAAATTCCAATTGGTCCATATCTTTGCTTCATTTAACATTATCAGTCTTTTTTTACTTTTACCCATGCTAGTAGGTACGTTGTGGTAGCTCAGAAGGGTTTTAGTTTGAATTTCTTTGATGACAATGCTTTTAAGCATTTATATTCATTATATTAATTCATTAAATTATATTATATATTACACATTTATATTCACATTTTCTTTGCACCGTATCTATTCAAATATTTTGCCCATTTTTATTTTATTTTTGTAGTGCTGAGGATCAAACCCATGCCCTTGTATATGCTAGGCAAAGGGTCTTTCCCTGAGCCATATCCTCAGCCTACTGGACATTTTTAAACTGTTAGGTAAAGGGCTCTGCTATTAAGCTATACTCCTAGTCTGCTGCCCACTTTTTAATCATTAGGCTGTTTTTATCTTATAATTGATTTCAAGTGTTCTTCACATATTCTGTGTTCAAGTTGTTATTAATCAGATATATGTTTTTCAAATATTTTCTCCCAGTATATGGTTTGACTCATTTTAACAGTACCTTTTAAAGATCAAAAGATTTTAATTTCAGTGAAGTTCCATTTATCATGCTTTTTGTGTTTAAGAAATATTTATCAAAGGGCTGGGGATCTAGCTCAGTGGTCTAAGTGCCTGCCCAGCAAGCGCAAGGTCGTGAGTTCAATCCCCAGTGCCGCAAAAAAAAAAAGAAGTATTTATCAACTCCCAAGTTGTGAGGATTTTGTTTTTTATCTAGTTTCATACTTTTTACTCTCATATTTAGGCCTATAGATCATTTTAAATAATATTTTGCATATTATGTGAGATAAGGGTTGAAATATATATTTTACATACATTTATTTTTTCCTAACCTTTTAGTTGAAAATACCATCTTTCTCCTCACAGAATTCCCATGACACCTATAATGGTTTGGATCTTAAAAGCACCTCAAAAGTTCATGTGTGGAAGGGTTGGTCCCCAGTGTAGCAGTTTTCAGGAGCAAGGCCTTTAGAAAGTGATTGGATCATGAGGGCTCTGACCTCATGAATGGATGAATCCATTCATAGATTCATAGCTCACTGGGTTTGAGAGGAAGGACTTATTATAAAAGCAAGCTCTCTCTTTTTGCCTCCCAGCTACCATGAGATGAGCAGTTGTGCTCTCCACATGTTTCCTGCCATGATGTTGTTCCTCATCACGGGCCTAGAAACAATGGGATCAAGTGATCTGGACAGAAGCCTCTGAAACTATGAGCCAAAATAAATTTTTCCTCCTTTAAATTGACTTTAACACAGCACCTTGTAGAAATCAGTAACCCTATACTGTATTTATGGGCCTATTTCTGGGTTATGTTGTTCTGTTGATAACTAAATGCTTACATCTACACCAAAGTCACATTTTTCTGATTATAATATAGTAAATATTGAAATCAGGTAATAGAAGTTCTCCAATTTTGTCTTTTTTCAAAAACAGTTTTTATTATTTTATGCTCATTAATTGCATTTTCATGTAACTTTTAGAATCACCTCATCAGAAAAGCCTGCTGGGATTCTGATTGGGAATGCCAAGAAGCTAGAGATGAATTTGAGAAGTGCCATTCTTACAATGCCAAGTCTTAAAAATTCATGAGCATTGTATGTCTCTCTTTATTTATTTAGTCTTTTTGACACAGTTTTGCTATGCAGTGCAGGCTGGCCTCAAACTCATGGCTATCCTCCTGCTTCAGCCTCCCAATTGCTGGGATTACAGATATGTGCCACCACATCTGGCTTCCCTTTAATTTTTTTTTTCTTGGTACCAGGAATCAAACTTACAAACTTACACTTGCCAGGCAGGCACTGTGCTGCTGAGCAGTATCCCCAGCCCGATATTCTTTTTTTTGTGTGTGGCACTGGGGATTGAACTCACGACCTTGCGCTTGCCAGGCAGGTGCTTGGGCCACTGGGCTAAATCCCCGGCCCTGATATTCTTTATTTTAGTAATATTTTGTGGTTTTCAGAATACACAGTTGTGTCATTCATTGTAACAAAACACCTAAGATAAAAGCTTATAGAGGAAAGGTTGATATTCTGGCTCACAATTTCAGAAATTTCAGGTCATGATCAGTTAGCTCCATGATCAGTTGGCTCCAATGCCTGCAGCAAAGCAGGACATTATGGTGGAAAATGTATGGCAGAGGAAACTGTTCACCTTGTGACAACTGGGAGGCAGAAAGAGAAAGAAATGAAGGGGGTGGGGTCCCAATATCTGCTTCAAACGCAGACATCCAAAGACCTAACTTCCTTCCACTAAACCCATTCCCTAAAAGTTCTACTATTTCAAATAGTGCCACATACTGAAGCCTTCAATTAACCTTTGGAGGATACAGAAAAACTATAATACAGGTATTGAAAATATCTCATTAAATTCATCCCTAATTATTTATCTTTTTGGTTTTATTGTAAAAAATCATTTCTTTATGTTTCTAATTATTTGTTGTAGTATTCAGAAATAACTGACTTTGTATAGAACCTTGTATGCTTCAACCTTACTAAAACCACTAGTTCTAATAGCTTTAGAATTTCTACATAGGCAATCATGCTATTTATGAAAGAATAATTATTTCTTCTTTCTGTTCAATTTCTTTGCCTGTCATTTCATTTTCTTGTCTTATTATACTGGTTAGGACATTCAGTAAAATGTTAAGTAGTGAGGGCAGCTTTCTTCCCAGTCTTATGTGAAAGGTCTAGGTCTTTCATCATTAATTACATAAACTGTAGCATTGTGTAGAGGTCCTTTATCATGTTACAAAAGTTCGCTTCTATTTCTAATGAGTTCTCATCATAAGTGTATTTTGAATTATGCAAACACTATTCCTGCATTTATTGAGATCATATATAGTTTTCTTTTTTGTCTGTGAAGGTGTGAATTTTAATTTTTAATCTTGTACTCTTGGGATAGATGCTACTTGGTCATAATGTATTATCCTTTCTCTGTATTGTTAGACTCAAGTTGTTAATAGTTAACTAAGCATTTTTTTGTTGTTGTTTTTGTTATTGCTGAGACAAGATCTCACATGTAGTCCAATCTTGCACTTCCTATATAACACAGGTTAATACTTCATTAAGAATTTTTATGTTTATGTTCATAAGGGATAATTGCTTGCAGTCTTCTCACAATGTCTTTTTTTTGGGACTTGGCATAGGTATAGCACATAATGCATTATACAATGCGTTGGGAAGTGTTTTTTTCATTTTTATTTCTAGGAACAATTACATATAATTATTTGTTCAGTTTTTTTTTTCCTGAGACTTTCTGTATAGCTCACCAATAAAAACCAATAGGGCCTAGATTCCCTATGTGTTGAGATACAATTTCTATTTCTTTAATGCATATAATACATGTAACTTAAGCATATTTTGAGTGAACTTTGGTAGTTTATATTTTTCAAAGAATTAGTCCAATTCATGTAAGTTGTTAAATTTTGTAGTAAAAAGTTGTTTCTACCACTTCTTTATTATCCTTTTAGTATCTGTTAAGATCTATGGTGATGTCAGAGCTTATACTGATATTGCTAATTTGAGTCTTTAATTATCAATTATTTGGGAATTTTTGGATGTTTTATTTTTACTTATTTCTAAACTAATTTCACTGTGGTTACAGCATATATTCTGTGAATTTTTACTTTTGCTATTTAGTTGCTCTGTTTTACGAGGCTATGTGGGAAATTAAAAAACTATGCTGCTTTCACCATCTTCCCAACTTCCTCCCAATAGTACTCATTCTTAAGATTTTCTTATCTTGAAAAGTCTAAATACATCTAAAATGAGCAAATTAGAATAAAATTAACTCATTAATTCCATTAATTGTCATTCAATACTTTCTATTTATCTTTAAAATACGATTCAAGTATCACCTCCTAGAGTGTAAGTACTTACTGTTATTTGCAAGAGTAAGTCCAATAAATGAGCAAATAGGGCGAATTATCTCAGGTTTCATGCAATTTATTAGCCACTCATTAGCATGTGGAAAAAGTGAACAGCAAAACATTTGATTCTCATCTGAAAGGAGATAAAATCCATCATTTTAAATTTGACATTTGGAAAATACCAGTTTTCACTTGTTTTTATTTTTATATTTAAATATTTCAGATAATTACCATTTTGAGGGTTGTTGACACAGACACACAGAGTACTACATACTGAAGACCACAACTGATACCTCTGGAAAACATTTTTATCTGACAAATTGAACTCATAGTTTGAAAAAACTGTCCTATTAGGTTAAAAAGAAAAGTAAGTTAATATAAATGTACTAAGATCTAAAGTAATGAATAATTAACAAGAAGATATTTATATTTGCTTACCTGAACAACCGTGACAAAACTGTAATACAACCTGTTTCTCTCACAAGTGTTTGTCCACTTCCTTAAAAAGCCATAAATTATGTAAATACGACTTTGCAATAATTTTTCAGAAATGTAAAGCAACATATAAGTAGTATTTTAATAAACAATTATCTTTTAAACTATGTGAAAGTATTATAAAGCATAACACAATTATAGGAGACAAATATTTGTAATTGAGATTATTATGGAAAATATGCTATGCTTAGAGGTTGACGACCCTGAAGTTTCCTATAAAAATTATGAAAAAATTATTTTGCATCATGGTTCTCTCTTACAATACCAAAATATGCTCTGAAGTAGAAAAAATAAATATAGTATTTTCTAGTTTTTCCAAAATAGCAAAAGTAAAATTCAGAAGCAATTAAATGTCTAACAACTTTACTAAAGTAATGTTAAAAAATAACTTTATCCGTTCATCAGTTGATGGGGATTTGGAATGTTTCCAAGATTTAGCAATGTGAAAAATTGAAAGTGTAAAACTGGGAAATGGGAAGAAAATGTTCAAGTGGGAAGGGGAACAAGGGAGGGAGGAAGGGGAAAGGAAAAAAGGGACAAGAAAAAAATACAAAGAAAAAATGGAAACAGTTTTTGTAAATAAAGAGGGGGAATTGAAAGGAGGGGAGCAGGGAAAAAAAGAAGCAACATATATCATGTACAAGTACAAAATCTCTATGATGAATGTTATCATTATGTATATGTAAAACATAATAAAAAAATTTTTTTTGTCTTTTTTGAGACAGGGTCCTGCTATGAAGTTTAGGCTGGCCTTGAGCTCACTTTGTAGCCCAGGCTGGTCTCGAACTTGCAACAATCCTCCTGCCTCAGCCTCCCAAGTGCTGGGATTACAGGCATGCGCCACCATGTCCAGCTATAAAATTAAAAAAAAAAACTAACCTGGGTAAGAGGCATATGGGAACACTCTATACCATATTGACAATTTTTCTGTAAATCTACAATTGTCCCAAATCCTGAAAGCAAATCACTACTATTTTTTGAAATAACTATGAAATGATTAAATGCATGATCTTAATTCCTCTTCTAAAGCTAGTATTTCTAAGAAGTTAATAAGATTTGAAAAAAGACACTGATACAAATACTAGAAAAAAAAGGTTTAATAATGAATATTCCAATTTACTATTTAAAATTACTTTAAACATTCATAGGAAAATGTACTTACGATTATTTGAAACCAGAACCAAAATAACATAGACAGACATTCTTTTCAAATTTGTGTTTGAATCATCATTAGTTAAGAACAAAGTTAATTCTTCAAATAACTCTGAAGTACACAAACTTTGCTGACAATAAACTGAAATATAAAATGTAATTTTAATTTTAAAGCATTAGCACAAACTGATTTTAAAATATGGTGAATAAAACGCAATGTTGCCAAACTAAGGATAGTTCTCAATCAGATCTCATTTAACTGACATACCAGAAATACAACAAAATTTGTAATAAACTGATACGTGCTTAAGTAGCAGAGCAAAGCAGTGGTATTTTAATTAAAAATACTTGATCTAGGCTCCAAAACATGTATTAAAATTGCCTAAAATTTGCAGTAAAAAATAAAATCAGACAAAAAATTTCAAAAGGACGAGCAACAAAACAGCAAGAAAAATAAAATTCAGGAACCTGTTTTGAAAAACACAGGAACAAAGAATATGTTGGTATTTCTTTTTCTTTTAGAAAAAGAAATTCTTTTTTGTTTTAGCAATAAAATGCGTTTCAGCCACATATGGTGGCAGCCTGTAATACTAGCTACTTGACAGGATGAGGCAGGAAGACTGCAAGTTTGAGGCCTTCCTGGGTATCACAGTGAGATCTTAAATGAGAGAGAAAGAGACAGAGAAAGACAGACAGATAGACACAGAGACAGAGACAGAGAGACAGAGACAAACTTTGTGCAAAAATAAAAAATACTGATACCTACAGAACAGCGAGTTTTTTGTGTGTGTGTGATAATCATGCAATAAGCAGCATTTTACAAAAATAATTTAGGGTAAAACTCAGTGGAAGAGCACATTTTTACATATAAGAGGCCCTGGGTTCACTCTCCAGCACTAAACATAAAAATGATAATTTGAATACAGTAATATAATGAACATTTTCTCCAGTGCATAGAACCAGCGATTAGACCCTGTATCAAAGGCAAGGTCTAGATTATTTTTCCTTGTACCAATTCCTAGCCAGAACTTGATTCTTAAAAGTAGATGAAGACATATTTAATTAAAGAAAATATAAACATATAAAGTTAGTTTGACAAACTGATGGTTTAAATTCAACCTCATTTCAGGTATATTGTAGAAAAGTGTTCCTGTCAACATGAATTTCTGTACCCAAAGTATGTAAGTTGGTTGTGCATTATCTTCCTCCTTCAATGTAAGTATCTGGATAAAGTATCAAATATATAAAAAAGAAATTAAGTCTAAAATTAGCCAGGTATGGTGGTGTACACCTGTAATCCCAGCACTTGGGAAGCTGAGGCAGGAGGA
>RJWT010030989.1:0-14497 GCA_004365215.1 Cuniculus paca | reverse complement strand
GGAAGAAAATAGAGAGGGATGGATTGAGGAGGTAAGAAGAGAAATTTTGAAGGAATCATAAAAGAATTTAATGTCTAATAAGCCTATATTTCAAAAATGAATGGATAAGGACTAGGGATTTAGCTCAGAAGCACAGTGCCTGTGTAGGAAGTGAGAGGTCCTGAGTTTGATTCCAAGTATAAGAAGAAGAAGGAGGAGGAGGAAGAAGAGGAGGAGAAGGAGGAGGAGGAGGAGGAGGGATGGTGCCCTGGCAGAGCAGGCCCGGTGTGGCAGGACACTGTTTCCTGACAGGTTTAGGAAAACCTCTGCAGCAGAACAGTCCTGGGTCTCTTTGCTGCAAAGTCCTGAAGTGGAAGAAGAGAAGGATCATCCAGTAACAGTGGACTGCTGGAAGTTAGGAAGCAGACTGGAGGGAATTCTACTTAGAAGTAAGAGCTAAGATCACCCAGACTCCATTCTGGTGGCCCCCTTGGCCTCACAGGGCAAGCAGTCAAGCAGCCAAGAAGCCTTGGCCTGTAATGTGACAAGAGTATGTTCCTTACCCTATGACCAGCAGGTTAAAGGAGACAATGGTGTAGAAAAGAAGCTGTGCAAGGTCCAGAAGGAGTCAGGTGCACACTGGACTGGGAAAAAACCTGGCCCCACACCACCTGAGATCAGCAGAGCAACTGAGAGACTTCCATAGAGAAAAACGGTAAGGAGAAATGGACTCCAAACATTGTCAACTGAAGACCAGCTGAGCCCTCACATCCCGAGAACAAGATCAGCCCCATGCCCATAACAAATCCTACTGCAAATATGGTGGGTTTACACAGCTCATTTCTGGAACCAGAGTTGGACACTACCACAGAACTATGAATAACAGAGGAATTTTACTATTTTTCTTTTTCTTTTGTTCATTTGAGTGGTTTTCCTTTTTCAATCTGGTTGAGTTTTTTCACTTTTTCTTTGTGTTTTTGTTTTGTTTTGTTTTTGATTTATTTTGTTATTTAAATTTCTTACCTTAAGTTTTTTTATTTATTTTTTCTCTCTTTTGCCTTAACTATCTGTCTTCATTTTATGATACTCTTGTGTGAGTGAACATAGGCTCTTCACTTTCTGGTTTGCTTGAATAACATTTGGCTTTCTCTTGCATTCTTTCTCTCCTGTACTACCCTCCAGTTTTCCAAAGCTGGGTTATCATCTTTTGCCTTACATTGTTCCTTCTACTATATTTCTCCTTATTCATCTCTCTATTTGGTCCCTATTCCTGTTAAATTCCCCTGCCCCAATCAGTATAAGGTGAATCTACTACTGGAAAAATCATTGCACACAAGTTTCTGGTATATGTTGGATTTTGTTACATAACACGAGAGCTTGTTTCTATAGTTTAAGGTACCAAATTGATAATTGCCACAGTTTGTCATTTGCTAGACTGTGACCCATGCTATTGTTGTTGCTAACTGTTCTACATTAGCCATGATGGCATACATGTTGTAATCAGTTTTTCTCCCTCGTATGACAACCGTGTGATTGTCTGGAGTAATAATCATCGCCATAGTCAAATATCAAAGGATAGGATAATAAACCAAATAGATAACAACTTTTCATCTTTAACAACATGGGAAAGCAAGATCTTGGGAGAGACACAAAGACTAAGAACCACCTACACCTAGAAGACAACTCTGAGAAATACGCTTTTCCTATAGAATCTTCAATATTAATGATAAGGCTATAACTCATGAGAAATCTACAAGCATCAACACAGAAAGCAAAATAAAATAAATAATAGAAAATAAAAAAAGTCAAGACACAGAAGCAAAATGCAGCCCACGATCTCCAGACAACCCAGGGCAACTCCAGTGCACAGATAGAAGAAATCAGAAGTGATACACTGCAATTTTCTAAAATGATAGCAGTAGAAGAGAAAATACAAATGGAGGTGGCTATACAAAAAATAATCTCTCAGGTACAAAAAGAAGGAATGATCAAAATGAAAGACATGCCCAATGAACCTGGAGTAAAAAAAGATAAAAAAGAAAGTAGAGGCACTTAGGAAAATGATGGAAACCATGAATGCTTAGCAGAGTAAGAATAGATGTCATGAAACAGATTCAAACAGATATCCAGGAGATTAAAAATTCCATTGAAAGTATGTGTATCAGAATGAACAAAAGCATAGATAGAATATCAGATCTAAAAGACAGGACTGCATTTAGTTACCAAAAGAAAGACATCTTAAAAATAGCAAGGGAACATAAAAAGTTAATTCAACAGCTGCAAGGTGAGATAAAGAAGAACACTATAAGACTGAATAGGGTCAATAAGAAAACTGGAGACAGTGCAAATGCCATAAAAAACTTCACAGAAGTAATGGTAGAAAACTTCCCAAACATGGATAAAGAATTTAACACAAGTAAATGAGGCATATAAAACTCCAAAAAGCCATGACTGAAATAAATCTATGCCAAGGCATATAATAATCAAGATTCCAGAAATTCAGCACAAGAGCAGCATATTAAAAGCAGGTAGAGAAAGGAAACAAATCACCTACAAATTAAAACTCATGAGAATCACATCAGACTTCTCAACACAAACCCTCAAGTCATGAAAAGCTTGGAGTGAGGTATTTCAAGCCCTAAAAGAAAGCAAATTACAAGCCAGATTGAGGTACCCTGCAAAACTGTCTTTCAAAATCATTAAAGAAACAAGACACTTCATGGCCAAGAACAGCTGAAATAATTCATGACTGCCAAACCAGATCTTCAAACCAGATGTTCTGAAAGATGTTTTAGAAAGAGATAAGAAAGACCACATTTCCGAGTGCATCAGTGGAAAAAAGTCATCAGGAAAGGCAAGCATTTAAACAGAGAGGAAAGACAGAACCAACAACAACAAAAAGTAGTATGAGGATAACCAATATGTATCAGTTATAAAGATTAATAAAAAGTCTCAATTCAATCAGTCAAATGAAACAGACTGGCAGAATGGTTCAAGAATTGGCAAGATTCAACAATATGCTGCATGCAAGGCACACATTTAACTCAAAAGAAATTCACAAACTGAAAGTCAAAGGACGGAAAACATGCCACAAGAACCTAAAAAAAGGTAAGGGTAGCTATTCTATTTGCAGACAACGTGAACTTCAAGCAAGACTGATCAAAAGAGACAAAGAAGATCACTACATACTTTAAAGAAAACTCAAGAAGAAGATATAGCAAACATAAATATATATGCACCAAATACCAGAGCACCCAACTACATAAAAAAACATTAATGGACATGAAAAATTATATAAACACTAAAATGTTATAATGACAGACCTTAATACCCCACTGTCACAAATAGACAGATCAACTAGACAAAAAAAAGAACAAAGAAATATCAGAACTAAACCAAACTTATGAACAAATGGACATAGTAGATGTTTACAGAGGGTTCTACCCCACATGAATGTATAACAGAATAGACATTCTCCTCAGCTGAACTTGGAATGTTCTCCAAATAGACATATAACAGCCCATAGAATAAACCCAAGTAAATGCAAAGGAATTGAAATTATTCCATGTCTATTTTCTGACTATAGTGCAATGAAACTGAAAATGAAGAGCAAAAAGCCACAAAAATTACATAAACACCTGGAAATTAAATGATACCCTTATAAACAACCAATAGGTCACAAATGAAATTAAAGAAGAAATTAAACAGTATCTACAATTAAATGACAATGCTTATACAACATACTGGAATGTATGGGACATGATGATAAAAGGCCTAAAAGGAAAATTTATAGTGGTGAATTCTCACATCAGCAAAACAGAATGCACTCAAGTAAACAACTTAATGTTGAACTTCAAACTTCTAGAAAAAGAAGAACGAATCAAACCTGAGAGGCAGTTATAAAGATAAGAGCAGAATTTAATGTAATTGAGACTAAAAAATATACAAGGAATCAATGAATCAAAGAGTTGATTCTTTGAAAGATTAAACAAAATTGATAAACACTTAACCAACCTTATCAAAAAAAGGAAATAAAAAACTCAAATTCATGTAATTAGAAGTGAAAAGGATGAAATCACAATAGATCTTGTGGAAATCCAAAAGATCATCAATAACCACTCTTTGAGAACCTGTACTCTAACAAGATGGAGAATACAAAAGAAACGGACAGATTCTTAGATAAATATGAATTGCAAAACATGAATGAATCAGACATAAAAGTTCTAAATAACCCAATATCAGCAAATGAAATTGAAAATGCAATTAAAAACTTACCAACAAAGAAAATTCCACATCCTGACTGATTTACTGCTGGATTCTAGCTCTAATGCAACTACTGATCAAATTCTTTCATGAAATTAAAAGGGAAACAATACTTCCAAACTCGTATCTGGAATATTGATACCAAAACCAGAGAAGGATCAAACAAAAAAAGAGAACCATAGGCAAATCTCCCTAGTGAACATAAACCCCAAAAACTCAGTAGGATACTGACAAACAGAATGCAGCATATCATCAAGTTTATACATCATGACTAAGTAGGATTCATCCAAGAGATTAAGAAATGACTTGACACATGCAAATCAATAAATGCAATACACCATATCAACAGAGTCAAAGATAAAAATCACATGATCATCTCAATAGATGCAGAAAAAGCATTTGAAAAAGTCCACCACCATTCATGATAAAAGTCCCATAGAAAGCTGGAATAGGTTGTCTTTAACTCAATTTGATAAAAACCATCTATGACAAACCAATGGCCTGCATCATACTAAATAGTCAAAACCCAAAAACGTTCACTCTAAAATAAGGAACAAGACAAAGATTTCCACCATCACCACTCCCATTTAATACAGTTCTAGAAACATTAGCCAGGGCAATACGACAAGAGAAAAAAATAAAAGAAAAAGAAGAAGTTAAATTATCATTATTTGCAGATGACATGATATATAGAAGATCCCCAAAACTCCACCAAATACTAGCAGATTTTATAAGTAAATTCAGTTGCATAACAGAGTACAAAGTCAACACTAAAGAATCAATAGCATTCCTGTACACAAACAACAAAAACACTGAGAAAAAAATTAAGAATAAAGACCTTTCACTATAGCACTGAAAAAAATGAAATACTTAAGAATAAATCTAACAAAGGAATTAAAAGACCTCTTCATTGAAAATTACAGTACTCTGAAAAAGGAGATCAAAAGGCTATCAGAAAATGGAAAGATTCCCTCACACATAGGTAGGAAGAACCAATATAGTGAAAATGATCATAGTCCCAAAATTGTTATACAGATTTAATGCAATTCCAATCAAAATACCATTAACATACCTCTCAGAACTACAGAAAAGATTTCTAAAATTCATTTGCAACCAGAAGAGATATAGAATTACAAGAACAATTTTAGGCAACAAACACAAGGCAGAAAACATCACAATCCCTGACTTGAAATTATACTACAAAGCTACTGTGATTTAAAAAAAAATGACCTGAGGATCAATGGAACAGATTAGAAGATCCAGAAACAACTCCAAACACACTCAGCCACCTTATCATTGGCAAAGGGAGCAAACGCCTTCACTGGAAGAAAGCTAGTTTCTTTAATAAACAGTGATAGAAAATCTGGCTTGCATTAACACTAAACATTCAAACCAAAAGATTAAATCTACTGGAGGAGAGAATAGGTAGAACATTTGAAGATAAAGATGTAGGGAAAGATTTCATGAATGAAACATCTATCACTTGGGAAATAATACAAAGTATTGACAACTGGGATCTCATCTTATTAAAAAGCTTTCTTGCAGCAAAAGAAATTACTAACACAGTCAAACAACAACCACAGAATGAGAAAAATTTTAGCCAGTTGTTCCTCGGACAAGGTACTAATATCTATAACATATAAAGAATTGAAAAAAAAATCAGACTTCCTAAATTCAAAACTGGTCATCTGAAATGAATACGCACTTCTCAGAGGAAGAAATACTAATGGCAAATAAATATATGAAAAAATATTCAACATCACTGATCATTCAAGAGATGAAAATTAAAACACCACTGAGATTCCATTGCATTCCAGAAAGTATGACTATCATCAAGAAAGCAACCAATAACAAATGCTGACAGGATTGTGGGGAAAGGAAACCCTTCGCCATCATTGGTGTGAGTGTAAACTCGTGCAACTGTAAAAATCAGTGTGGAGATTTCTTCAAAAACTAGGATTAGAGGTTCCATTTGACCCAGCTCTTCCCTTTCTGGGTATCTACCAAAAGAATTAAAAATATCATACCACAGTGAGATATCCACACCCATGTTTATAGCAGCACTCTTTGTAATAGCTAAATCTTGGAAACAACCCAAATGCCCATCAACTGAGAATTGGTAAAAAAAGACCTAGTCTTTTTGTACAATGGAGTACTACTCAGTCATAAAGAAGGATAAATTTGAGACTTTTACAGGTAAATGGATGCAATTTGAGGCCATACTCTTAAGTGAAATAAATCAGTCACAAATATGTAAACATCACATTGCTTCTTTGGTGTGAGAATTCTTAAGGGTAAATAAGGATCAAAGTGTGCTATAGGTATTGTGAAATAGGAAAAAATGGTTTGGAAGAAAAGGGACCCAGGGATGAGCAGGCAAAGGAAGGAAGGAGGAAAAAAATAATAAAGGAAGGATAAAATGGAAACAAATCTTTGAAAATAAGGAGGGAAAGAGCAGTTGAAGGGAGGGGAGCACTTTGGGATGAAGAGAATTCAAGATGCATCATACATGAGTAAAAATTCTCTATGATGAATATGATCATTATGTATATCAAAATTGCAATAATAAACTTAAGTAAAAATGAGGTAATAAAAATATTCTAAAATAATTAAAATTTTATTTTGTCACTAATAAATGTGTCTTATAACAAATACTAAATAAATCTGTTAATCTCAATAAAAGTTACTATGAATAATAATCTAGTCTCACAAGCAAAAAAAGAGTGAGTCTTACTAAAGGTAATCTTGCGGGTAATTACTTTTATAAAATGTGTAATCATACATTAATTTCACTTTTGTTAAAAGATAAAATTAATCTTTAATGACATAGGTTGTAGATACATGATAGATGTATGGTAGATCAGTAGACAGATGATTGATAAATAGAGTTAAATTGTGTCCTCTTCCAAATATGTGTTGGAGTCTGTCTCTAGTACCTGTTCAGGTGAACTTAATTGGAAATGAAAGTTTATATTAGTTTTCATTGCTGTAATGAAATATTTGTGTAAGGAAACATGAAAAAGAGAGGTTTACTTAGTTTATGGTTTTGGAAGTTCACCAGCAATGTGCCTACATCAGCTCAGTTCTGTTGGGGACCCTCCAGCTGAGTCACATTACAGATGGCAGTGGTGACAGCATGTGGGCAGCAACTGATCATATCCCTAGGTGGAAAGCAAGAACATTCAGAGTCAGGGCCACACTTTTATAAGTCTCAAGAGGACTCACACCAGCAGACCAGTATTCTCCTTTGAGGACAGTTCACCAGATGACCTAACCCCACACCCCTAAAGATTCCACTTCCAAGCATCTGCATGCAGAAGAACCAAGATCCTTGTAACCAATCCTTTGAGGACAAATACCATCCCCAGCATAGCAAAGATTTTGCAAAAGCAATAAAGTTAAAATGAGCTCATTAAGAGAGGTCTTTCTGTAATATTACCATGTCCTCTTAAGAGGATAGAGGCATAGGGAATACAGTCATGCTCATATACACAGACACATATGGAAAATTTCAGATGTACACTGAGGTCGAGATTGACATGGTATAACTGTAAGTCCAGTAACACTAAAGATTAGGATCACCCACCCCCCGAAAAACTAGGCATAGGCAAGGAAAGATTCAATACAGGGTCTTAAAGGGTACATGATCCTATTGATACCTTCACTTCAAATTTCTATCTTCTAGAATGGAGTGAGAATAAACTTCTGTTACTTTAAGCCTCCCACTTTTTGATGTTTTGTTATAGTAGCCCTAGAATGCTAATTATCTGTAAATTTAGAGAGTTTTATATACCATATTCTCTTTTATAATTATGAACATAATCGCCTCCATCAACAGTCTTTCATGTAGATTGTAGATAGAGATATGTAGCTATTGATACATTATTAGGCTTTTATCTCCTAGACAAAAAAAATTGCAGAAACAAATTGTCCATAGTGCCTTATAGAAATGAATATGGCCTAGCCAACATCCAGATTTTACCAGAATGATACCAGTGGTCAACCTCTAAATACATATAATCTTAATTGCTTTGAATTGTTAATCCACTATAATTGTGGTAACTGGTTAGAGTACATACATTTAATATTATAACAGTTTATTTTAGATTTATAACATACAGAAGGGTATCAGTTCCCTAGGGTTTCTATAGTCATGCACCACAACAGAAAGGAATGATTCTACACTTCTGAAGGCTAAAACTTTGAAGTTGAGGTGTCCACAAGACCATGCTCTCCCATCTGTACAGGAGGATTTTTCTTTTCATCTTCTTCACTTATAGAGATGGCCATAGAAACTTAGTGTTACTTGACTCCAAGCTACATTACTAGTCTCTGACTGTATCAATATACAGCATTCGCCCTGTGTGTTTACTGGTATTTAATTCAAATCTGAAGTAGATTTTCAAAAGTTAAGACACATACTGTATTGCATGACTTAGTATAAATTTTAAGATAATGATTCAAAATTCTAATTATAAATTACTAATGAAATTAAATTGTGAAAATATCCACTTAATAAATGACAATGAAACAAGAATACAGTAACTATATATAAATTCAACATATAAGTAATAAGAAAATTGTTAGTAAAACAAAAATTGATCAAAATGCAAAGATTAACAGAATGAATTTTAAAAGAAAGAAATAATGATCCAATTCTTAGGCCTGACATGGTGGCATACACCTATAATCCCAGTTTTCTAGGAGGTTGAGGCAAGAGGAAGTGTTCACAAGTTTGAGACCAGTCTGAATAACTTAGTGACTAAAGGAAAGGGGAAAGAGTGGTTGAGGGAAGTGTGCAAGTTCTGGGTTCAATTCCAATTTTAAAAAAAAAGAAAACACAAAACCCAGCAGAAAACATTTTTTGATCTCTATAAGAGATACCATTTAGATCCAAAGATGCACTGAAAGTAAAGGATTGAAAAATAGGTATTATGACAACAGTAATCAAAATAAAAGCTTTATTAATAACAATAAAGACGTTACACTGAGAAGCAAAAATTTTTGCCAAAGGTAAAATAATAACCATAAAAAAGAACATTTTTGGAATAATCTCATTTCCCTATTTCAAAACTCACTGACAGCTAATCATCAGAACTGGGTGACATTAGAATAAGGATATAGTTGATGATATAGATAGATATAGATACATAGATACACATAAACACACACACACATATATACATATATATCAACTGAATTATATTTACATCAATTAAATTTTATCAAGGATATCAAGAAAGTGAAACAGGAAAACAATTGTATTTCTAAAACATAGTCCTGAGAAATATTCACCTATAAAATTGTAAATTGGGAGCCTTATCTCATATCTTATACCAAAAGATCACTCAATTGGTGACAGATCTAAATGTAAAACCTAAAGGTATAAAACCATTAGGATATATTCTGTAAAATCCTTATGACCTAATTAGTTAACATATCAAAAACACAGTTACTAAAAGAAAAAAAGATTAAACAACACCAAATTCAAATATTTGTACTGCAAATGAAAGATTCCAGAAAATGCAGACATAGCATAGCACTGGAAAATTTGGGAAATACTCGATATTAATCATCACTGTGGGCTGAAAATAAAAATTACAACTCTATATGCTACTCTATTCTAAGCAATAATAACATTATCTGGTAAGTACATTAAAGTATACCCAGATTGTATGTTTTGGTTTAATAAGCTAGTTTTTCTCACAGATGTTAGATATATTTTCAAGCAATCACTGCTTCAAAATTTAAAAATATATTTTATGCTAAATTCTAATGAGCAGTGTGCTTTGATATCAACTTTTTTTGATGTCAACTTTGAGGGGTATTTTTTGCTATCTTAAAAATGCAAGTTGCATAATGTATTATAATATGGAATAAGTCAAAGAGCATAATGTTAACATCCAACTCTCTTGTTTATTCAAGTCAATCTACTTAGGTATACAAATCTGATATTTACTTCTTAAAATATTTAGCAGGAATAAGTGCCCATAAATCAGTTATGACAATCATTGTTAAAGCAATCAATAGTAAGGAATATGCATTAATTCAAATAATATTGATAGGCTCATGAACCTACATCAGTCTTCTGTGAAGTAAGAAAAATGAGACATCTTCCAGAAAATCAATATTTTTCTTTTTATGTCATTCACTTGAAGATTATCAATAATATATTACTTTTTTACCTTATGTGTCAATGGCCTAACTTTTAAATACAGGGATCTTTACATTTTAATGTAAAATGAGAATCAGCAAGGAACTGAGAGGTTAAAGGCCATTTGAGAGAAACATTTTTTGAAGTTTAATTATTGCATAAAATATATGTGTGTATATTTATATGTACACATATGTAAAAACACATACACTTAAATCTGTATGTTCATTTGTACTGTTGAATATTTGTGAGTAGATGCATAAGAAAACTCTGTCTTTTAATATGCACCCCAACCCCATGAAAAATGCTCATTTGTTTCATTCTGAAGGTAAATTGCATGAGGAAAATAGCAGGAATCTCAGTACACATCTTTTTAGCCCTCGTGAACTGCGATGTTATACAGGTATGTACTTACGTAAAAATACAAAATGTGAAATTACAACACCCATTCATCAAAAAAGAAACATTTTAATTGGTTATAGGTGGAAAATATCTACTTGACAGTCAGTTTCTCACTTTCACGTAAGTGCTTTGCTGCTTGGATGCCTAATCTTGTTTAGTGTAGGGAAAGTAATTTGACATGAAAGTACCTAGATGGCTGCCGAAAATTAATTGCCAATTAAAAAAGAAAAATGTTTGTGCTACTCTATAAACAAGCCAACGTATAAACCTTTCAGTCTTGTTGCTTTATTTATGTCTTTATAGATCTGGTTTCAAGCTATTTGCATACAATTTACAAATTCATATTATAATTCTCCAGTATATTTATGATTGTAGAGTTGTATATATTTTACCTCCATAGGAAATATTTATTTCTCTATGCTTCTGTTGCTTATTATTTAACAAAAACATCAGATTGCATGTGATAGTTTATGTGTCTTCTTTAAAATAAGATACCTTTATTTGGAAACGGGAAAGAAAATGCCACCACCAAAAGGCACGGATTGAGCTCAGGTATGTGTGTTCGGCACACACACATGCACACGCACACACACACACACACACACAACCCACAGAAATTCTGCTTCCTGCTTTAGAAAATGTTCCACACATTTTGTACTTATGTTACTCTTAAAAGGATTGTGGGTAGTGATTTTTTAGAGGCTAGTAATTTTCTAGAAGCAAGCTAAGGTTTTCCCAGATGAAAAACTATCTGAGAAATAAAAGGATTTTGAGTTTAATACTTGAAAACTATTATTCACTTGGGACTCTGAATTGGCAAAAAGGGAAGCAACTGAAATTCTTCATTATGTTTTAAATGGATAAATGTGAATTGAATGTGAAGTCTGGAGCCATTGTGAGGGAAAATCAAGTAAAGAGGAAAAGAACCAGTGTTCTAAAAATATATAAAAGGAGATCAGTAATAATGCATATAGGACAGGTAAAGAAAAATTTAAGAAATAAATGATAGTAACCTGGATGTAATACAAGGAATAAGAGATATATCAACAGAAGAAAATGTAAAAGAATACAAAAATAAAAAACAGAACTCGAGCCAATTTTCTAAGACATCAAGTTATGTAATGCATATTACAGGTCATGTGCAACAAGACTCCAGCATAACATTGAAATTTCAACCTTCTACTATCATCTTGTAAAGAATTGGAATTTTAATTTTTGAAATAAGTATCAAAGAATGTTTCACTTTATATTTGGATCATAGTTTTGTAGGTTCATGTTTATAATTAACACATATCATTTCTAATCTCTGCTACATTTTCATACTTTCCATTGTAAACATACTTTATTCTGACTACGTAGAAGTGCTGATGGGATGAAAGGTGGTTATTTATTCGAGATCAAGCATTCATTGAAGGGATCATATCACAAAGAAGGGGGAAAATGATAAAAGCATTGTTTCCAAACACTTCAAAAATAATAACAGTAATTTCAGTATTTTATATTACTAGTAACAAACATATGAAAGTTTCTTACTGAGTTAAATAAAAAGATGTTTCTTTTGCCTACCCCAGACCAGACCCAGTTACTAAGCAATAGTCTTGATTCTATTAAGACTTAATTCAACTCACCATCTTTCTCATGGTCACACTGCTTGCTAACCATGGGGCTCTCTTCCTTGTGTATATGTTAATTAAACCACAGATTTATGGAAACTACCCACCCCAGTACTTAGCACATGATAGGTTCTCACTGTATAGCCACTGACTGAACATAATTCTGAAGACAATGCATTTGTTATATCCCTGAACCAATACAAAAGCTGTCAAGAGTGTAATTAATATTAATTAATCTCCTTCTGTACATTCTGTACTCAGACAGCTATCTATAGATTATCTTTTAGTTTTCCATAAAGCAATGAATTGTACTGTTGTGAAGAAAAAAGGTAAGTCTTCTCTAAATA
The DNA here is from genome assembly GCA_004365215.1 of Cuniculus paca. Lineage (NCBI taxonomy): Eukaryota > Metazoa > Chordata > Mammalia > Rodentia > Cuniculidae > Cuniculus > Cuniculus paca. The sequence continues at coordinate 1,739 of RJWT010030989.1, read as the reverse complement.
CAATGCTGTATTCTTGCTTTGTAATCATGGGTCAGCAGGACAGTTTTTATCCTGTATCTGCCAGTCTTAATTCCATGCTTTTCTTTACAATTTTTACTTTTTATTAGTACATGATTCTTGTATATAACAGTTACATTCCTTGTGGGTATTTGGTACATGTACATAACAAAACCTGGTTCTCTGGGTCCCTTTTCCTTCCCTACCCTCCACACTTGCTGTTTGCTATTACCCAAACAAGTCTCATTTGGGGTACATTTTCTCCAAGAATCAATTTTATTTAAAAAAAATATATATACAAGCCTTGATAGTATAGAAGTATACATTATTGTATGACATATATATGTATATTATATTATTGAATAATGAAAAATTACACATATTTTGAGCTTTATAAAGGAGACTTCAGATCAATTTCTAGTTTGAGTTGACGTTTTCTAAATAGTTGAAGAAGTGTTGTGCTTTGGTTGCCTATTCATAAGACGTCTGTATTCAGGCAGAACTGATTGTATGCTCCAGTTGCCGAATGCACGGAGCACTAACTCTTATTATGTCATACCTGTGCAATTTCATCTATAACTACACAGGTGTATCTTCTGCCTTTAGAATAATTTCTCATTCGTAAACACAACATAAACATTACCTGAATGAATAAAAAAGCTATTTGATTAGTGTTCGTGTTCTTTATTAAACCGCAAGATTCTTAAATACAGAATCAATGCTTGTTACAATATTCACTATTTTATTGAATTTCCAGGATCTAGTATGAAAGTTGGCTTTGTAAATGTTAAAGTGTTAAAATGAAAATCATTATGCACATATACACGTTTGCTCTCTCTCTTTCTCTTTTTCTGAGAAACACTTAGATCTTTACACTTCATCTTGTTAATTTCCGTTTATAAAACTAGTAGTTTCCTAAAAATATTTGCAAAATTGTGGTCTGTTAACATCTATGCCTGTGTGTTATTTATCATTTAACATAAGTAACATACAAATTGAAAGCCAATTGCTCATGTATTTTGATCCCATAATGCCATGAAAAATAGATGTTCTGTGATATTGACAGATCTTAGATCAAAGTAACTAAATAACCATGTTAAAGTCACAAAGAAGAATCTTCACACTTTGGTTATCTAATAAAAATGTGAGGTACTTTACCTTTTTTTTTTTTTTTTGAGACAAGTTCTTGCTATGTAGCTCAGGCTGGCCTTAAACTTGTGGCAATCCCCCTGCCTTAGCCTCCTGATGCTGAGATTACAGGTGTGCACTACCATGACCTGCTTATACTTTAAATCTTGATGAAATACATGTTAACTTCAGAATAATGGATGTAATAGAAAGAAGTATGTGATTTGAGTAAATCACATCGGTCTAGGAGTTACATCTGCTTCTATAACCTGTGTGTCCATGTATGAATCACTTAGATTTTCTCATTCAAGTTTTACTTTTGAACTTACAGAATACAATATTTGATCTATCAATCCCTCTGGGTGGCTGTGCAGAACAAATGGAATAATGTGTGGTGAAGTGAGCACAGCATAAATATGCTGTTTTGCTAACTGCTCATTCCTGGTCAAGCATATTAAAATATTAAAACAGAAAAACAATAATTGCTGTGATGATGTAAAATGTTTTTAAGGTTTTTTTACTTAATTTCTATGAGTAATACAGATATTCTGTGAGCTCTCTAGTACCTTTAAGTATTGCTCCTGTACAAAACTAAGTACAGATAAGCTCCACTA
>RJWT010030988.1:0-14503 GCA_004365215.1 Cuniculus paca | reverse complement strand
AAAGAGGACTAGCTATTGTATATAAAGACATTTTCTGGGATCTCAAACTTAACTTCCTTTTCCTGTAAGGTGGCAAGGCCTGGAATTTAGCTCAGTGGTGTAAGCGCCTACCTGGAAAGTGAGAGGTCATGAGTTTGATCCCTGGTGCCGGGGGAAAAAAAATACTCGAGTTTATCCTGTAAAGTGACAAACAACTGACATAGCAAGTTTTAATCAATAAATTCTCTGCATGTAAGAGAAAGTGTAAGAAAAAATAGCAAGTTTCTTTAAATCACTTAAGTGACACTGAAGGTAGATCAAGTACTTATTCTTTTCCAGTTAAAAAACTGATTTATAGTCATTTTAGAAAAACAAAAAAAGAACACAGGTAAGTACAAATTTTAAAATCATACTCTACTGCCAATTTTAACTTTTTGTCAATAAAATTTTTCAGCCCAGTGGTACCTTAGTTCATGATTTTAATTTGTTCTAGGATTCGGAAAACATGGCCACATTTGTGTTTGTGTAGGAAAGACAGCCATGGTTGTGTTTGTCACCTGATGTGGAGTTTGCAAACAAAAACAAAATTTTTCCAAATGCTTCCATTTGCAAACCAAATTGTTTACAAACAAAGCCACCTGTGAACCAAGGTACCACTGTACTGGTACGATTTTTCAAAAGAGGGATTACAGTGAAAGTCTACATACATCTTTCTATTTAACACAGAATAATATACCAAATTGCCATTTATTTTTGTTGCATATTTTCTATGATGTTATCTCAAAGACTACCTTTTATTCTAAAAACGTGCTAGTAAATTCAACCACTTTTTCTTACAAACCTTGTATTAAAATTTTCTGTATTTTAGGAGACTTTTGGGAAAATGGTGGAGTGGGGAGCAGCAGAGAAACAGCCTCTCTGAGATTTGATCTCCATACACTTGACAATAGCAACATGAGGAAGAGGAGGTGGAGGGAAGTGAGTTCAGGGGATCCAGTAAGGGTCTGAATTGAGAACTGAAGCCCGTAGAGAGACCGAAGAGTGAAACTTCAATGAAGAAGAAGGAGGTGGCAAATGGAGCCTTCTCCCTGAGCCAGCACTCACTGCATAGGAGAAGCTGGTCAAACCTTCGGACACAGGTGACTGCTGGCACTGCTGGCAACCCCAGAGGCCTGCACGAACAGACACATCAGTGGGACAGAGCCGTGGATGCTAAGGACTGCAGTGGCTGGTGAGTGGTGTGGGTTCAGTTATCCTGTGGGAGAAAGCAGACCAGGAGCCATCTTGGAGAGGGGCCAACGAAGCTCAGAACTGAGAACGGCTAGCTCTGTCTAGTAGCCTCTAGCTGAGTTCAAACCCGTAGAAGGAGACTGCTGCCAGCTGAACAGGTCTGGTTCCAGCCTTGCGGCCAGAAGTCAGCCTGGGGACATCAGGGGAAATAAAAGTGCAGGCTCAATGGGATCGTCTACTACCCCATTGTAAAGCTACTGCTAGGTTGCTGGGATTAATTAACACAGATCTGGACTCTGCCCATCTTCTCCAGCAGTGAGAGCAGAGACACAACTTGAAATGAACCATTTTTCCTTCTCTTTTCTTGGTCTCTTTTCTCGTTTTGGGGGAGTTGTTTTGTTCTGTTTTTCCTTCATTGCTTGTTATCGTTTTTATATAAACGTGAACATAGTTTCTAGATTTTTTGTGGTTGTTGCTCTGTTCTGTTCTTCTTTTTATTCCTTCCTTTTCTCTATCCCTTCTATCTCCTGCAAAGTTTGTGTGGTCTTCCTTTGTCTTCCAGTCTTGCTTCTAATCTCTTCCTCTTCTTCTATTTCTCTATTTTTCCCCCTAACTCCTTTTAAATTTTCTCCCCTGAGGGCAAAATTGTCATATTGAGGACTTACTTACTGCATACAATTTTCTGGCTTATTTTAGGTTTTGTTATTTAATCATAAATCTACTTCATAAAGCTGAAGGTAGCAAATTAATAGTGACTCCCATTTGGCATTTTCTAGACTGTCTTTGATGTTATTATTATTGCTGATTGTACCACATAAGCCAAAGTGACATAACTGTTATAACCAGTTTTACTTTCTGGTATACCAAGACTGAGATTGCGCAAGGGTTATTAAAAATACTATAGCTTGGTGCCAAAGAACCACTGGCTGGGTCAAGTAGGGAGGATCTTCTCATGCCCAGTAAATTGAAGAGGCAGGATCTTCTAACAGACTCAAAGCCCAAAAGCCAGCTACACCTGGAAGACACCTATGAGAAGTAGTCATTTTCTAAGGGTTCTGAATACTAGCAATAAAGCTACTCACCACAATCAATTTATAAGCATCAACCTAGGAATTAAACCAAAAAAAGGTATAAAATGAGAAGAAGCTTAAACAAGATTGAACCCCAGACATTCAGCTCACCAAAGGCAAACCAAGGGGGTGATGAGGTGGGATCATCTGAAAGTCACCCACCTGGCTTCTCTAAAGTGGTAACAACAGAGGTAACAAGGCAAAGAAACAAGGCTCTAGAAAAAAATCAAAGCAGAAATAATTTCTCAGATAACTACATAGATGGTAACCACAGTGAAAGACATGCTTAGTAACTCTAAAGCAGACACAGATTAAAAAAATAGAGGAGCTTAGGAAAATGACAAAAATCATGAATGTCCAACATAGGAAAGAAATGCAATCCATAAAACAGATTCAAACAGATATCCAGGGGAAGAAAATTCCACTGAAAGTATACACAGCAGAATGAACCAATGTGAGAACAGACTCTCAGGTATAGAAGACAAAACTGCAGTTAGGAAATATGAAAAGAAAGATTTCTTAAAAATAACAAGGGACTGCAAGAAATCAATACAGCAACTGCTAGATGATACAAAGAAGAATAACATGAGATTGACTGGCATCAGTGAAAAAGTGGGAGATAATGCAAATGACATTTTAAAAGAACTTCTCAGATGTCATGGCAGAAAACTTCCCTGGCAGGGAAGAATTTTGCATACAGATAAGGAAGGCAAGCAAAACTATAATTGCCCATAATTTTAAACAATCTACAGCAAAGCATAAAAATCACCAAGATTTCAGAAATCCAACACAGAACAGAATATTAAAAGCTGTTAGAGAAAAGAAATAAATCACCTGTAAAGGAAAACCCATCAGAATCACAACAGACTTCTCAACACAAACCCTCAAGTCAAGAAGAGCTTGGAGTGAAGTACTTCAAGCTCTCAAAGGAAACAACTTCCAACCCAGACTGATGTACCCCACAAAACTATGTTTCAAAATTGCTGGAGAAATAAGATACTTCCATGAAAAACAACACTTGAGAAAATTCAGGAACATGAAACCAGCACTCCAAAATGTTCTGAAGGACATTCTAGAAAAAAATAACAAGGACTACAACTCCATCGACCCCAACAGAATGAACCCACCAGGCACGCCAAATGAGTAAACAAAGAGGGGAAAAAATGAAGCCAACAAAAGAATACAACATGAAAAGGATAAGTCAACACATATCAGATGTAACCATCAATGTTAATGGTCTCAATTCACCAATCAAAAGTAACAGACAGGAAGAATGCATCAAGAAGCAAGGTTCAACAATATGCTGCATATAAGGAACACATTTATTTCAAAGACTAAAAGTCAAAGGACAAAAAACAATATTCCATGTGACAGGAACCCCGAAAAAAGCAGGGGTAGTGATTCAAACCAAGATTGACTGAGAAAGACAAAGGAGATCACTACATCCTTATAAAGGGAACAATCCAAGAGGAAGAGAGAACAATCAAAAATATATATGCAACAAATACCAGTGTACCCAACTAGATAAAAAAAATTAATGGACATGAAAAATCAAATAAGCACTAATACAATTGTATGTATTGGGGGGATCTCAATACTCCACTGTCACAAATAGGTCAGTTAGACAAAAAATAAACAATGAAATATTAGAACTAAACCAAACTTTTGAACAAATGGACTTAGTAGATGTCCAGAGTGTTCTATCCCACAACATCAGAACATGCATTCTTCTTAGCTGCACATTGTATGTTCTCCAAAATAGACCACATACTAGCTCACAGAACATCCTTAAGTAAATGCAAAAGAATCAAAATTATTCTATGCTTATTATCAGACCATAGTGCAATGAAATTGGAAATCAATGGCAAAAGAAGCCACAAGAACTTCATAAACACATAGATATTATATAACACCCTGCTGAACAACCAATGCATCATAGATGAAATTAAAAAAGACATTAGACAGTTTCAACAATTAAACAATAATTCCAATACAACATACCAGAACTTTTGGGACACAATGAAAGCAGTCATATGAGGGAAATTTATATCTGTGAATAACCATATCAGAAAAACAGAGCAAGCTAAAATAAACAACTTAATGATGAACCTCAAGCTTCTAGAAAAAGAAGAGTGAGGCCCAAAGCTCATACAAGGGAGGAAATTATGAAGATACTGGCAAGCAAAATTCAGCAAATCATCAAGAAAATTATACACTATAACCATGTAGGAGTCATCCCAGAGATGCAGAGATGGTTCAACATACATAAATCAAAAAATATAATACACATATTAACAGACAAAGCAATGACAAAATTCATATTAAAATTCATGTGATCATCTCAATACATGTAGAAAAGGCATTTCACAAAGCCTAACAGCCATTTGTGAAAATACCTTATAGAAAATTGAATTAGGTGGTCTTAATCTCAATCTGATAAAAGCCATCTATGACAAACCAATAACCAATATCATACTAAATGGGCAAAAACTGAAAGCTTTCACTCTAAAATCAGGAACAAGACAAGAATGTCCACTCTCATCACTCTTACTCAATATAGTTCTGAAAACATTAGCCATAGCAAGTAGACAAGAGAAAGAAATGAAAGAAGTATAGCTAGGAAAAGAAGTTAAATTATCATTATTTATGGATAACATGATACTCTATAAAAGACCCCAAAAACTCACCAAAAGACTTCTAGATTTAATAATCAAATTCAGTAATGTAGCAGGACACAAAATCAACACTCAAAAATCAATGGCCTTCTTTTACTCAAATAACAAACTCACTGAGAGAGAAATTAGGCAAACAACACTTTTCACAGTAGCATCCAAAAAAAAAAAAATGAAATACATAGGAATCGACCTAATGAAGTAAATAAACACCACTGCATTGAAAACTACAGCACTCTGAAAAAGGAGGTTGAAGATAATATCAGAAAATGGAAAGATATCCCTTGTTCTTGGATACAAAGAACCAATATAGTGAAAATGACCATAATTCCAAAATTTTTATACAGATTTAATGCAATTCTGATCAAAATTACAACAGCATATTTCATGGAATTAGAGAAAACAAATCTAAAATTCATTTGGATTGAGAAGAGACCTAGAATAGCAAAGCCAATTCTAGGCATCAAAGGCAAGCCAGGAAGCATCACAATCCCTGACTTGAAATTATACTATGAAGCTACTGTCATAAAAACAGCATGGTACAGGGGGGAAAAAGACCAATCAAGGATCAACACAACAGATTAGAAGATGCAGAAACAACTCCAGACATACTCAGCCACCTTATGTTTGACAAAGTTGTCAACCACCTTCACTGGAAGAAAGATAGTGTTATAGTTCGTGCCTAGGTGGCCCCCCAAACCTCATGCAGTCATGGAGGTGGCTGAATCTAGCATTTGTGATTGGTTCATTGTCTAGTGCTGGGATTAGCAGTGTGAGCACCGCACCTGCCCTGGGACGGAGCTGGCATACAATATAATGGAGGGAAGAAGGCATGTTTTCCCTCTTTTGCCCTGTTTGCTCTTGCCATTTGCAGCCACCATGAACAGTTGCCCCTCAGCCGTGCCACCCTGCCTTGAAGCCAGCTGTGTATTGACTGAAACCTCCAAAAACTGTAAGAAATAAACCGTTCCTTCCTTCATGCTGGACATCAGGTATTTTGTCTCAACAAAAAGAGAAAAGTAACCAAGACAGATACCTTAAAATAAATGGTCCTAAAAAACTGATTTTCCATATGCCAATGATTAAAACTAGACCCATATCTTTCACCATGAACTAAACTACAATCAAAATGGATGAAAGATTAAATATTAAAACAGAAACACTAAATATGCTGGGAGATAAAATAGACAGAACTCTGGAAGACTCTGGTATAAAACAAAACCCTGATTACAGAGGAACTATCACAAAGAATCAACAACTGGGACTCATCTTATTAAAAAGCTTTTGCACAGCAAGGGAAACCACCAACAGGGTGAAGAGTCACCCTACAGTGTGGGAAACAAATTTTTTTCAGCTGTTCCTCAGACAAAGGACTACTATCTAGAACATATAAAGAACTCAAAAATATCAGGCCCCCAAAATTGAAAGACCCAATCCAAAAATGGACATCTGAGATAAATACACACTTCTCAGATGAAGAAATACAAGTGGAAAATAAATACATGAAAAAATGTTTGGTATCATTGGTCATTTGAGAAATGTAAATTAAAACAACACTGAGATTCCATCTCATCCCAGAAAGAATGGCTGTCATCAAGAAATCAACAAATAGTAAATGCTGGAGGGGCCATGGAGAAAAATGAATGCTTCTCCACTGTTGGTAGGAGTGTAGACTGGTACAACAATTGTGGAAATCAGTGTGGAGATTCCTCACAAAACTAGGACTAGAGGTCCCATTTGACCCAGCTAATTTCTTTCTCAGTATCTTCCCAAAAGAATTAAAAGCAACATACCACAGCAATACATGCACACATATATTTATAGCAGCGCAATTTGTAATAGTCAAATCTTGGAAACAGCCCAAATGCCCATCAACTGATGAATAAGTAAAGAAGATGTGAAATTTTTTATATAATGGAGTACTACTGTGTCATAAAGAAGGACAAGCCTGGGACATTTCTCGGTAAATGAATGTACCTTGAGACCATACTCTTAAATGAAATAAATTGTACAGACGTGTAAATACCACATTGTCTCCCTGGTGTGAGAAACTGAAAGTGTAAATAAGGACCAAAATGTATAACAGATATTGTTAAATAGGAAGAATATGTTCAAATGAAAGGGGGATAAGAGAGGGAGTGGGGGAAAGGAAGGAAGAAAAAAGTAAAAACCTAAGAAAAGGAAAAACTGGATCAAAGTTTTGGTAAACAAGGAGGGGAAGAAGGTTGAAGCAATGGTAGGGGAATGGGAACAAAAAGAATCAAATTGTAATGTATACAGGTATAAATTCCCTATGATGAATGTGATCATTATGTATACCTAAAATGTACTAATAAAAATCATTTTGTTTGAAAAAAATAAATAAATAATAAAATTTTCTCTATTTTAAACACCCAGGGAAACAAGTCCACATATCATTATATTCATACACAATCATAACCATATTATAAATGCAAATCCCTAGGAGTAAAATTGCTGGCTCAGAAGACAGGCACAATTTTAAGGCTTTTACAAACCCTAAAAAATTGCTCTACTGAAAAAGTATTTCTCATTCACTCCCTAGACCAAAAGGGAAGGGTGTCCATCTCCTTATTAGTGCTGTCTTTATCTTGACTTATCCAATATACAGAAAAATAGGATCTATTTTTTTAATTTGTACATATTTTATTACCAGAAAATTTAAACATGTTTTTACCAGACCAATTATGTTGATTCTCTTATGAAATATCTTTTTTAAAATGTCTTCTCATGTTGCTTGCATCATTTAAAAATTTGTGTTTATTCTCTTATTGATTTGACAAAGTTCTTAATCCATTAAGAATACACTCAACCATATATATTGCAAGTATGTAATTGCAAGACTTTACAATTAAAGCCTATAAACTTAAAACCCATCAAACCCTTTTCTTATCCTTTTTACTAGAAATTTCTTCAGCTTTTCAGGTCTTTGCAACCCAAATATTTTTACAATGGGAATTGTGACATCATAAAGGTTATAGCTAGAAGGACACATAGTTGGATTCACATCTCGGCTATCTACTCACTCTTTGATCTCAAAAGAGAAATTCTGCATTGCAGAGCTTCAGTTTTCTTATCTGTGCTTGAAAATCCGTGGTATACTTGCTAGTTCTCACATTCAGTGATTCTATAATTGGCAAATGCAGAAGTTTTCATTAGGTGTGTATTTTTGTTTTGGAATTTAATGGAGAGAAAAGCTTGCTAAAGTGATTGATTTAGTAAAAGAATAAGCTTTCTGCTCAGCATGAAAATATAATCTAAGTAAACAGAAAATGGTGAGATAGGTTTTTAGAATACAATAAGGAAACCAAGAAACGAACAAAAGGAGGAGAGAAGGAAGAGAAAGAAATGTCATTAAAATAAAGGTAATTGTGAAGTGCCATGCACACGAGTCCTTACAAAGAACACGATCATCATGTACTGCAGATATGTACAAAAAATATATAGGAAAAAGGATCCAAGAGATGATGAGTGGTAGAGAGAAGAGATGAGAAGGAGATTTAAAAGAATTAAGATATGTCATCTACATGTACCAACTCCTCACAGTGAATGCAATCACTATTTACTACAAATGTGTCAATAAAAGAAGAAAATATTGATAGTCTGTCTCAAATGAATGCTCATTTAAAAGGTAGGTCTCCCAAATGATTGGATTATAATCACAGGCTATTAGGGTACTTGAAGTTTGCATAATCCACCTTGCTTTTTTCAGATAATGACACTGAGTCAGAACAGAAAGATGACAAATGAACCACATCTGGAATTACATAAAGAACTGAACAGGGACCCAAAGAGGGACAATATGTCTGCTGCGATACTTCTTCAACCTTGTGCCCCAACGATAAGAAGTTTGACTTTTGGAGATCACCAATTAAAGAAGAATCATTTGCCAGTGTCATGTCGCGCTGAAAAACTCATAGGATGCTGTGCTAATGACGGGAAGGGACTGTGGTCTGGAGAGCACCTAGGAAGTACTGTAGCTCAGCATTTAGGAGCACAAGCTATGGAACTGCACCACTTTGCTGCAGTCTGGTTCTACCACATGATTGTCTTCGTGACAGGGTAAAGTCCTGGACATCTCACTTCAGCCTTTCTGTCCCCAAATAGAGGTAATAAAACATCTACCTCATAAGCATGAGGATTAAACACAGTAACTACGCTTAATGCTTGGCTCAAAGCCCAGACTGATGAGAGTGCTTGGTGACTGCAGTTAGTGGTGTTTTCACTTGGTTAGTACCACATTCCATCTCATGGAGTGACAGTCAATATTCCCCTCCAGTCCTCCTGTCTTAACCTAATTATTAGCAAAAGTAATAGTGAGTCATTTGAGAAACAGAAAACCTTTTTTTAGAAAAAGATTTTTACTAATTGCTATGGTATGTGGCACAATACCAAACTGAACAAGGGAAAAAAACCACCCACGCCCAGGTGTTTTCCTTATGAGAGGGCTCCTGCCCCATCCCAACCACCATGGCCAGGTTTAACCAAACCTCCTCAGTGTTTCCTCCATTCTGCCTGAGATCCGCTAAAATGATAAAACCATGGGTGACCGTGCTTCCCAAATGCAAACAATAATTCATGAGGAAAGATAACAGGGGAAAGCTTCTATTCATAGGGGACCACATGCCTATAGGTTTATAGGAAATATGCAAGACCTATAAGAAAAGCATTAACTACAAAACTTTATCAAAGTGTGTGGAAGTAGACTTGTGAAAGAGACACTGTGTTCCTGTAAAGGCACTGATGCGCTCAAATTATTTATAAATATAATGCAGCTTCAATGAAAACATCTTTAAACTTTAATGCAACTATTAGAAACACCTTCTGGAAAAAGTAAATGAAGAAAAAGAATAAAGCAATTTTTTAATGGGAGGAGAAGGGGAGAGGGAAGAGGAGGGGAGGGGAGAGGAGAGGAGAGGAGAGGAGCAGAGCAGAGAGGAGAGGGAAAGGGAAGACTAATTCAACTTGAGAACTTGCATAGCCTGACACCAAGTATGTAACATAAAACTATAGAAACTAAAACACTAACAGGTGTAAGTAATCCTTTCATATGAGAAGAGGTGCTTTAAATTGACAATAAAATGCATTTTAATAAATAGTTCTGGTACATTTGATCAATCACTTGAGAAAAATAGCAATGATAGACTGTTACATCACATCACAAGACACAGTACACTACAAGTGAACAATTAATTGTTTAACTGTAAAATAATACAGAAATTAAAATAGTGCACCAGTGAGAAATGTCTTTGCAATCATAAAGACAAAAAAAGAGGCAATGGTGATGATTGTAAAGGTTCCATGCAAACCAAAACTTTCCTATCAATCTAGAAACATCACAAAAAGATTAAAAAGCAAATTACAAACTTGGAAAATAACTGAACATATTTATTAAATCATAAAAATATAAAAGAGATGAATACACCTATACAAAAATTGACAAAGCACATAAATTAGCAATTCACAAAACAAGTGCAATTGTATAATATGTGTATGGTAAATATTTTACTGGTTAGCAATCAGAATAAGGTAAACTAAAACAACAGTTGGGCTGTCACTTTAATTACCTATGAAATTAGCAGAATCAAAAACTCTAATATCAGGGAAGACAGCCTGGTATGAGTGAAAGCCCTTGTCTGCACAGGAGGATCTGAGTACTCAGGCACTTTTCTGAGAAAAAGTTAGATTTAGCAGTTAAGCTTTAAGAGAACATTTCAGAGAATCAGCTTAGTTTAGCCATTCTTTATGTTCTAAGAAAGTAATAGAGCTATTCACAAAATAAAAGATCATCACAACACTTTATTTAAAAAACAGTAAACATTAGAGAAAAACAGTACATAGACTGTACCACATAAGAAGCCATTAAAATTATGGTCTGAGATATTTAAGATGGAAGAATATGCTATTAAATGGCAAAAGCAAGTTACCAAACAGTACGTAGACTGTGACCCTGATTCTAAAAATGAATTTATTCATATTAGAGAGAGAAACAGAAAGATAGACATAGAAAGAGGAACACAGAGAAACAAAGAAACTGAAGAGTCCATATGAAAATATTTATGGTGTTTTATCTTCGGTGATAGGATTATGGATGTTTTTCTTTTGCTTTTGAGATTTCTCTACATCCCAACTTTCCTGCTATGAAAATGTATTTCTATTGAAATCAGAAAAAGTAATCATATTTTGAAAGAAACACAGGAAGAATCTACAAAATAGTCAATGGGGAAAAAAAAAAAAACACATCAAGTTCTGTGTCATTCTTGTTTTCCCATTGTTTAGATTTCATATAAACAGGAATTGATTTTGACCAAGAGTTGGGTTTTATCAGAGAGACACGTTTTCTTCAGTGAGGCACCCCACAGCCTAAAGGAGACCTGCTGAAAACGTAAACACATATACAAAGAAAAGCAATTTGGCCAAACAGTTATGTTTAGGGAAAGCTTTCCAGGCCTCACAACATCTCTGACTCCCTGTTTTTGACTGGTGGCCTGTAGCAGGAGGCTCTTGCAAAGGACTGAGAAAAAGGCAGATGGATCTTTTTTCCCTTAGCTGTACAGGATGCAAGACAGTTTTCTAAGCTGGGTCTGCAGCATCCAGTGCACCCTCTAAGTTCCCCGGCGAGGGTTCCTGTCTCAGATTCTTGAAGTCTCACCAAGACCTGCAGCAGTAAGAGTGCACTTAAGCATAGATCATCCCGACAGAGACCATCCAGCTGTCCCTGATCAATGGTTCCAGCCATACCTCCCTGGTCAGGAGAGACACGAGCCCACCTGAATCTGTGCTGGAGACAGCTGGCACCCACCCCTGTGGTATGGGTCTAACACTAAACTGAATGGCTGTGACCTCCCTTCAAGATGTCTGATGTCTATGCCTCAGCCTTGGTGATACAAGCAAGCTCTGGGTCTACCAATCCCTTCCTGCTTTGGGTCCGCCTACTTTTCCAACTTTATCTTCTATCTGGCGCTCATGGGACTTCTCATTTCCCAACAGCCAAGCATGTGCCTGCTGGAAGACCTTCACATTTGCTGTCCATTTGCAATGGATTTCTCCACTGCATGGTTTGACGCAATATCTTTGACTCATTCAGATCTCAGACAAATGACATTTTCAGTGACCAACTTAAATGAACTGGTCCTCCCAACCAGTCACTCTGCACAGTTCAGGAGATGGCCTTCATTTTCTTCACTACTAGAGATTCTCTCACTCACTATACAGTTCCATAAATGGGAGGATAGACTACTCGATATATGTGTGTATAAATATCAATTGATTAATTTGTTAAATTAATATAATTTTATATATATATCAACTGTAGACTAATTAATTAATTTGCTAAAATAATATACTATTGGCTGCCTATCCTCCCAAAATACATGTGGGATGCTACGACTGTCACCATCTCTACTGTTACCTTTGTGTTGGGGTCCTGGACAGTACCATTCTTGCTGGGGTTTTCCTAATATTAGTCCAACTAGTCTGTCTGCCTGCAACCTTGTCACCATGATTCTGTTTAAATGTAATTCTGACTACATGACTCATTGCTTCAGACTCTTCTTTGGATGTAATTTCACCCAGAGCAAAAGCAAAAGTTTGTACAGTGACGCACAAGGTCTGGGAGATTTGGCCCAACCCAACCTCCACGTCACCTTCTACCCATCTCCTTCTCACTGCACTGCACTCAGACCAGCCACTGGGGTGCTCCTTTTCCATTCCAAGAACATTTCGGCCATGAGGCATTTGTACTGGCTGCTTCCTCAACCTGGAATATTCTTTCCCAGACACCTGCATGGTTCACTCACTGTCTTTAAATCTGTTTGTCATCATTTTAGTGAAGAGCATCCTTCCCACAACCAGCCTTCCCCATCTGCATGACTGCTGTGTTCTTCTCAGTAACAGTTTGCCATCTGACAACATACCCCCAACATTCAATATACTTATTTGTCATGTGTATTTTCTATTTCCTATTGTTAGAATGTAGGCCCCATAAAATTGGGGATTTATGTTAGCTTTTTTCAATGCTATATCTTTTCAGGCCCCTATAACAATGCTTGATGCACTGTCAGCTCTTGATAAATATTTGCTGAATGAAGAAAACAATAAGCCATCAAAAGAAAGAAAACTAGTATTTATTCTAGAAAAATCTGTGTCAAACATATGGTAAAGATTACTTCCTTACCCCCTTACTACTCCTGACCTAGAATCTATAAATATATAATATCCCTAGAAGGAAGCTCAAGGTTAAACAGATGCTAACAAAATCCAACCACAGGGTTTTATAGGATGCACAGTCTAAAAAGAGAGAAATATCCTTTTATGAGTCTCCTGTCCCTTGAATTTCTTTCCATTTGAGGACTTGGATCTCAATGGCTAGAACAATCTTGGCAAGCCAACAGAGTGATGAGGATTTATTGGGAGTAGCTTCTTAAGACCCAAATCTGTAGGGGCTGTTCCACTTGACCAAGTAGAATAGGTCTTAGGATGCTAGAATGTCAGAAACAGATAGAATCTTTATGAAGAGAGTCCATCCTCCTCACTTTACAGATGAGAAATCTAAGTTTCAGCGAGGCCCAGTGACTCTGAGCTCACCCTGGTACCTCCTAATCATAGTGAGATAGGAGGATAAAGATTAAGAGAGAAAGCTTTAAAAAAAAAATCACTTACTTCAGGAAGATGCTCTTGCTGACCCGAACCCAAACACTGCAGGCTGACCCAGGATATTGGTCTGCATATTTATGTGTTACAGAAGATTCAGAAATAATTTGTCTTGTCTGAGTCAGATAACACTGCATATTTTAATTCTGTCAGTTGTTTCAGAGCCTGTGCTATCTAGCATGCATATGACATCTTAGTAAATCAGCTTCCTAAAAAAGCCAATTTAAAATAGACTGTTGCAAAAATTACATTTATATAATTTATGAGTTTCAAGTAATCTCTATTCAGATTGTCACTTCCAAGAATCTGATTAAAATTATTAGTTTACCAAGGAAAAACTGAAGCAAAGTTCAAATGGAAGAAAGGAATCCTTACAGATTTTATTTTGATTTTTCCACCAATCTCTGATACCACACTGCTAAATAAAAGTGTGAATATCATCTCACATGATAAGGGGGTAAGGTAAGCCATGTTGATACTACTGCTCAATAAGTGCATAATTGTATCTACTTTATTTATCAGTCTCTGGGAGCATTTAAGATGCAGCATAGTCATCATCAGTGGTTGACTCCCATACCTGAGCTGTTTGCAGCACCAGGTTTCAAAGTAATACTTCACTAATATTTTCTTTCCAATTTAACTTTTAAAGCGTTGAACACAGGCCTGCAACAAGGAGCTGTCATGAAATACTGAGCTGTGCTGCTCTTCAGAAGATTTAGTTTATGGGTAGCAACATAAATGGAGGTCTTGGTTGAAGAGCTGTCTGTATGGTACGAGAACCACTAAGCCTTGAAGAAGACCTTTAATGGGTGTCTGTGGGCGATATCCAGCCTTAAAGGTTTTCCCTCTTCCCATATGGGTTGGCAGGAAAACACAGAGGAA
>RJWT010030987.1:0-14539 GCA_004365215.1 Cuniculus paca | reverse complement strand
TCAGTCTCTAGCCACGCTGCTGCATCATTCAGTTCAGTTCATCTGCTTTCTGATGCCACCTTATGCCCTGTCTAATGCTAGCCCCAGGGCCCAGGATGACCAATAGATCAGGCTTGGGGGATAGCAGCAGACATGGGACATGGACAACAGCTGCATGCTGCAATCTGAACTGAGCCACAGCAGACAGAAATACACAAAGACAGAAATACACAAAGATGTGTAATTCAGTGTGCAGGAAGACCACAGGAAGCGCTTCCAGGAGGAGGGCTCATCTGAATTTTTCATTTTTCTGTATGAGTAGAATTTTCTTGTCCTAGTAACATGGCTTTTACTAAGCCTGGAAAACTTGTGGTTGAGGAAGAAACTACTCCAAAAACAGTTTTGCTTCATGGAAATTTGAGTAATTTGGATTTTCCCATGATATAATTAAGAGGTTAAAACAGATCTTTAAAAATCAGAATTTTTTTGTGTTTTTTTTTTTTTTTGAGATAGGTTCTTACTATGTAGTTCAGTCTGACCTTAAACTCACTATGTAGCCTAGACTGGCCTTGGACTCAAGGTGATCCTTCTACTCAGCCTCCCCAGTACTGGGATTGCAGGAAGATGCCATCATGCCCAGCTAAAGTCAAACTATTTCAAGTTCCTCATGCTGAGAGTAGAAACTGTCACCCCAGCCCTGCACCAAGGAGGGTTCAATAGAATCAGACTTTCAACATTTCTTGGTCCCTTTTGTGGGTCAAAGACTACCTAAATGCATATTTTCTAGCTTTTGTTCTACCTCTTCTATAAATTGGAGCAATTTGGCCAAATTGTGGATAAACTCATTTTTCCATTTTTATGGGCTTTTCTTGTACTCTTGATGGCAGGTGGGTGAACAAGTCCAAACAGTTGAGACCCAGATTCAGGCCTCTAACTGTGCCTCCTATAACAATAGGATCTTGATATCAGCATTTTTTTTTGGGCCACAATGCCATATATACAATCAATAAAACAAAACAAAACAAAAATTCTGTGGTGTGCAAAGCATTGGGCTCAACAAAAAATAAGGTGGAGGCAGCTACTTAAGATTTATGGGTCTGTACAAGCATGACTCTAATGAAAACAGCCCCAGGGCTAAATTATTGCCAAAGTTTGCTCTAGTATCATGGTCACTTGTTCCAAGCAGTTTAAAACCTGTGTTGTGCTTTCTTAGTGTGGTGTTAGAACTCAGGGTTTTGCATATGCTAAGCATATGTTCAACCACTGAGCTTCACTGCTGGTGCCTCTAAACCCTGATTTTATACTTCCTCTCAGAAGCAGGACCTGTAAGACATATGCTTACAATGGAGATTGAGTTCAACCAAGTGAGAAATCTGATGCAGGGTTTAGACTTCTTCAAAAACTAACTTTTTTTCTTAAGTACAAGAGGAAACATCTCTACAATTTCTTCATCTACATTCTTAGCTTCCCCAAAGAGCTGAACAGAAATGGTAGTTGTTCTTGAAGCCACAAGGCCAGCACCTACTCCTACCAGCCAAAGGTGCTTCTACAGGATTTTCAGCTTTAAAAAAATGTCTTCATAAAATGTTCCTGATTGCTTCGAAACATGAACTTGCTGGAAAATACTCCTTGAACCAACCTCACTTTCACGTTATATGGACCCCATTCCTCCCTTTACCACTTGTGTGACAGTTATTCCTAGGATGGAAACAGGTTTCAGAGAAGACACTTATGGATCTTCCTTGGGGAGAAGAATTTAAAGTGGTTGCTTCTCTAGGAAGTGTGCACAGAACCTCTGGCCTCTCCTGTTTCCCTGCTGATGTCAGCAGTGCCCATTCTTTACAGTGACTGTGGCCTTTTGCAAATCCACCTTGGTACGTTCTTTTCTTCAACTGTCCCAACAGTCTTATGAATTAAGACTTGTGGGTGGCAGACATCTCTTCCTGTCATGGGGTCAAGGGTGAAGGAATTCATAATTGCCAAGATTCCAGGCTAAAAGCCTCATACCAGGTACCTACCATATCTCATCTGATTTTCTCCTTACAGCAGCCTGATGAGGTCAAAGAACCTGTATTTCTCAAGACAGTTTGATACAGTCTTCACTTTTCAGGGGAGGCACTGAGCACAGAGATATTTAAGATCATTTAGCTGAGAAGCAATAGGGCAGAAAGGGAGGGCAAGTAAGGCCTGTGGTGGTTTTTTTTTTTTTTTTTTTTTTTTTTTGCAGCACCAGGGATTGAACTTGCGATCTCGTGCTTGCCAGGCAAGCGCTTAGGCCACTGAGCTAAATCCCCAGCCCTTGTCTTTTTGACAGTGTCTCACTATGCTATTCGGATTGGTCTTGAGCTCACTTTGTAGCCCAGGCTGGTCTTGAACTTGCAACAATTCTCCTGCCTCAGCCTCCCGAGTGCTGGGATTATAGGCGTGCGCCAACAGGCTTGGCCCTGTGGTCTTTCTTTACTGTGACTCAAGAAGCCAAATGAACAGCTCCAGCATAATGGATGAGATGTTCCTGTTGCCACATAGCCCTTGCCAGGCCTTGCTAGCTGAGTACAGGAGGTCCCTGTCTCAATAGGTCTGTATGAATAATGATTCTCACTTAGTGAACATACTTTATAAGCCAGACACTGTGCCCAATGCCCTGCAGTGTTGCTCCAAACTTCTCTAAAATCTTGTGAAATGGGATTTCAAAACTCAATTCACCGGTGAGGAATTTGAAGCCAAGGGAATCTCAACATCAAGCCCAAGGTCACACGATTTATTAAACAAAGGCCGGGGATCTAAATCTACATCCTGTGACCCTAAGAGGTATAGAGTTAACACAGCCTGATAGGGCTGAGACAACTTCCTGTTTGTCAGAGAGTGTCCTCTGTGGCATGGGACATGATAAGAGACTAAAACTCTCAACTTGAAGACATAAGGAAGGCTGAGACTTTGGAAGATTAAATGATGATGGGGATGATAAAGCCTGTCATGGTGATGCAGGCCTGTAATCCCAGCTATTTGGGAGGCTGAGGCACAGGGATTGTAAGTTTGAGCCTGGTGTAGGCAAGTTATCAGGACCTTATCTCAAAACAAACAAAGTAAACAACACATCAAACAAACAAACATACATAGAGAAGGGGATAATGGGGGTTTCATTGGAGAGTGGACTGTATTATCTATTTCTCTGCCTTGCCTGCATCTGTCCCATCTCCCCTGCTGGAAGAGTATTTCTTTCTCATCAAAGCCAACTGAGAAAGGGCTTCCAGGAAGCCATCCACCTAATGTGGCCTGAACACTTTGATATTTAGTGGGTGTCGGGACTGATTGCTGACCCATACCTGGAAATACCTATGTGTGAGAGGCTCAGCCAGAGTGGCCACAGGTGCCCAAGTCATGATGGGTGGAGAACAGCCTACATCTTGGCTGGACAAGGATGCCTGGAAATTGCCATGGTTCAGATGTGTTTTCACGGCAAGCAATTGGGTTAAAAGAGTCACAGCTCAACAAGACTTTTTAGAAGGGCAGAGGATCTGTTAGAGGGGATGGACATGAGCTGACTTGAAGGATGCCATAGCATTCAGCTACAAAACTGAATCAAGAGACTATGAGGGGAGATCTCCAGTGACAAGGAAGGGGTATGAGGGATCTAGGGGCTTTCACACAAGAAAAATGCCAATAATCATATAACTATCTTGCGGAAGACCCCAAATGCTAAGTTATATTTAGCAATCTAATTAGACCTTGCCTGCCCCTGATCTTTTTCTTACCTACCTGACCACCAGCACTTATGGAGGGGATGGGAGCAGGGGGTGACAGACTAGAGAATATGGTGGAGGTGCATAGTTGGGTCACAAGAACTTCTTTAACACTGCTGAGCTAGGAGCCATACCCCTTTGGACACTGCTGAGTCACTGTTGGGTCACAAGAACTTCTTTAACACTGCTGAGCTAGAAGCCATACCCCTTTGGACACTGTGCTGAGTCACTGTCTTCTGAGGCCAAGGGACAATCATTGAAATGGTTTTCTCATACTGCTTAAGTTTTCCACATCTGGAATGAATTGTTTCTTAAAATTTTCTTATATTTGTAATGTATCACTCCAATATCTCTCAAATGTCCTACTTTTCTTTGCTCTGGAATAGTGTGAGGTCAATTTTGCTTTAAATTAACAATGAGCTATGCTGTCGCAGTTCAGTTCCATTCTTTGCCTTTTCATCTGTAAACACAGATGCCCCTGAAGAAGAAGCCTGGATTGGGGCAAGGATCTCCATGCACCTTTGACAGGAGGTGGAACCTGTAGGGAAAGCCCTGAATGACACTGACTTTGTGTTTTGAAATTTCCCATGCTCATGGGGAGCTGGCAGGGCTCACAGGCCTCAGCAGTTTCTTAAGCACCTGGGGTTGCTCTTAGCTTTGCACTTTTTAAGGTTCACTGGTGTCAACCTGCCCAGGGTTAACTTGGCTCCAAGGGACTGTACCATGCTAACTAAGACTAAGGGAGATCCCCAAACATCACTTATTTTGAGAGTGAATGCAGAAAGCATATTGCTCTTAAAAAGGAAGAGCTAAATATGATTTTTCCATTTGCATATTTATTGGCATCAGCTTGGGTTCCATACCATGTTCCTTTCTGTGTATAACTTGCAAACCTTTTGGGGAAACAAGAAACCTCACCTTGCTGAATGTCAATCGCAAGTATGTCCCTATTTCGAAAGCAACACAAGGAGTGCAATGTTTGCAAGAAGCTTGTCTTGATTACTTTTCTCTCATTGTTGAGACAAAATACCTGAATCCAACACGAAGGAAGGAAAGGTTTATTTCTTACAGGTTTTGGAGGTTTCAGTCCATATTCAGCTGGCTCCAAGGCAGGGTGGCATGGCTGAGGAGCAGCCTTTCATGGTGGCCTCAGGCAACAAGAGCAAAAGGGCAGGAAGAGGGGAAAAACATGCCTTTTTCCCTCCCCTATATTGTATGCCGGCTCCCTGCCCCTGGGCGGGTGCAGCAGTCACACTGTCAATTCCAGCGCTAGACACTGAACCAATCACAAATGCTAGACTCAGCTGCCTGTATGAGGCTTGGGGGGCCAACTAGACATAGGCCATAACAAAGCTGCAGTCACTTTCAGGAGTGGGGCTGCTTTGATATATCCTGGCTCTCACTAGGCCTTTCTCCAGTTCGAGGTCCTATACCTGCATCTCCAATCTTGGCCAATTGGACCAAGGACCAATTGCCATTGGACCCTTGGGAATCAAATGTTCAGGACCCTGCAAGGCCACTTGGGCAAGCTCCGGATTACAGACCGGGGTGGGGCCAGTGTCTCCAGATGGCTACCGTGACTAGTTCTGCTTCTGAAAGTAGTTTATGCGCTCTTTCTTAATGACACTCAGATCAGGATATGGGACATTTGCAGGACTGATGGGAGCATGAGATTCAAGGTGGGGTGGGATGCATGGGATGTGGTGGATTCTTTTTCTTTTTCTTCTTCATTTTTGAGGCAGGGTTTCACTATGCAGTTTAAGCTGGCCTTGAATTCATTTTGTAGCTCAGGCTGGCCTTGAATTCACAAGGGACCTCTTGCCTCAGCCTCCCAAGAGTGCTGAGAGTACAGGTGTGCACCACCATGCCAAGCAGATGGATTCCTTTTAAAAATTCTCAACCTCAATCCCTCTCATTCTCTTTTTCTCCCTCTCCCTTTACCCCCCCTTTCCTCTTTCTCTCTCTGGACTCAGGGTCTTTGTACTGAGCTAGCTACACTCTTAACCCTTTAAAATTTTTTTTTTAATTTATGAGACAGTGTCTTGCTAAGTAGCTAGATTATCCAGGTTGGGCTCAAACTTGCGATCCTTCTTCCTCAGCCTTCCAGAATTCTGGGATTACAGGAATGTGCCACCACATAGGCTTAAAATCTTTTTTATTACATAAGTCACATGTGATCCTTCTTGAAAAATGTAGATGAGGCAAAAGAAAAATATTAGAACACTTCATTTTGGTTTGTAGTATGAAAAACAGATCTACCATTTATCAGAGTGATGCAGGCATGTTACTAAACCTCTCTGATCCTTGGGTTCTCCATGTGAAAGAGGGAATAACAGTCTGTCGCCAGTTGTGAGGGCTACATAGGGCTGTCCCACAGCACAGGTTGGGGAATTTTTCAAGGATCATGTGCTCTGAAGACAACTGCCAAAACGGAAATCCTGTGGGATCAAAGTTTTCCATAGAAAGTGCCTTAAATCATCCCTGGAAAGAGTGTATGGGACTTCATGTTGGTTTGTGTGTAGGGCTTAGGATGTGTGAAATACGTGTGCCTTAGAAACCTGGGCTTTTATTTAGGGCAGACAGATGTTCACGAAAAGCCATGGGACTTGAAAACCAGGCTGGGGCAACAGATACCTTGTCACTGTGAGTCCCCCTGGGGGGTGTACGCTGCTCACAGAGCAGATGCAGCCCCCGCAATAAGTAATGGTTGGTCCCCCCACCCTAAGTTCAGAAACATATGATAGTACTGCTCAGGGCTCTGAGGAAGGGGCCATGCTGGATTCTTTTGGTAGCCCTAGACCAAGTTGTCCCTCCCTCTGCAGTGCCCTGTGTGTCAGTTCAGGCTCCACTCTCTTCCCAGTGGACTTGGACTCAGGAATTCCATTTCTGCCTCATCCTCATTGATGAAGCCTTTTCAGAATCCCTTTGGCTGAGGATACTTTCGTGAACCTCTTCATAGAGCTCCAAGGCCTGTTGTGGTCTCTGTTTCCTCCATGAAACCTTTTCTTATGTTCTACCCAAAAGTGTTCTTTCCATTCCATGACTACCACAGTATTGGCTCCTCTTTCAGGGCACCAGGTGTTACCTGATACCATACATGGATTAGCGGTGACTTGTGATTATGATAGAAATCTATAAATTGCTTAAATCAAAAAGTAAATTCGAGGAACTGCGAAGTCTGTGTCTTTCAAGCTCAGAAAGATGGAGATCTAATATGATGTCACAGTTACTTTCTCTAGCTCATCTCTGAGCCAATCACTGCACATGGAGGGATCTGATACTCTGATTGGTCAGGCTTGGTCACGTGTACATCAGGTTCTGAGGAGAGAGGAGACTTAGCCAAGTCACCTGAACTAAGTGTGGAGAGGAGGCTCCTAGTGTAAGTGGGCCTGGATGCTGGGCAGCAGATCCAAATACATCTGCCTCAATAATCATCAGTACTTAGGCCTGACCTCACTACTACTTGTAGCTCTGTGTGTTCCTGCATGCCCTTGTCCAGCGCTAGCCACACACCCTTTGTGCTAGATGAAGGAGCCAATGTGGCAGAGTGGCACCAAACAACTTGCAGTCTGTGGCATATTCTGAGAATGGAGGGGCAGCCTTTCCTTGTCTTCAGACGCAGGCATTTATTACCCTTATTCTGCCCATGGCAGGAGGTAAGTCCTACTTATCTTGGGAGAACATTTCTACATGATATGACCTGGTGCCATCAGAGGGCATGAGCACTGCATTGCTAGGGGCTTGAGACCTAGCAAGCACCACATGAGATTCTGGATGACTTTCTGGAGCATGCAGAACAGGAAATGGAGTCTTGAGTCCCCTTCTGTTGCACAGCCTGGTTGTGTGGTGTGGGGGCTGAAGCTCTGGCCACAGTAGTGTCATTTATTGCCAACTATATATCATCTAGAGTCCACTTGGATATCATCCGTTACCCAAGCTTTGGTAAAATAATCCCAGGTATCGAAACACTGGAGAGCTGTCACCAGGCAGAGATAGGACTCTGAGGACTGGGAGTGTCATGTGCCTGGATAGTTAGAAAGAGCCTGTTTGAGAAGGTGTCATTTGAGCCCAGAACTATATGGTGAAAGGATCCAGCTGTGAAGAGGGAAAGGTGTTCTAGGTTTTGAGAACAGCAAGGGCAAAGGGCCTGAGGCTTGTCAGAGTCTCCCTGTTTTGGGATGGAAAGGGGACTAGTGTGCCTAGAGCAGGGTGAAAGACAGACCAGGTGTTGCCACATGAACTCTGAGAGGTGGGCTGGAGAGAGTGTGCAGGGCCTGAAGGCTGAGTTGGTGGACTGTGTTCTACTCATGGGAGCCACTGAGGGATTTGAGCTGGCCAACCAGCACCACTGAGATTCTTTTGGAGCATGAGGGAGCAAAAAGGATTTGGGTTATCAGAGAAGAGGCAGACATGGTAGCCTGGAAACCAGGTTTGGGCAAGGAGGGTATGGGCTCACAGGAAAGAGCCACGTCCTGAGCCTCTTAAATTACTGTGGGCACCCAAACCCTGGGGTTTTACAACCAGTGCCTTCTCAGACATTGTAACAGCTAAACACTGCCCTCTGGTGGAATCTTTAGCATTGCATCCGGTGCCTCAGGCTGTACCAATGGGGGAACTTCCTTGAAAATTTATGGGAGCATCCATAACATGGGATCTTGCTATCTGGAGCTCTTGAGGTCTTTCCCTGGCCTTGCTAGATCTTTACTTGCTTGCTTTACCCTAGGGACAGGGATCTCAGGCTTTCCCTTTGGAGGTGGTCTGTTCTGACCCTGGAGCAGCATGATTCTCGAAGGCTGATCTTGACTTCCTCCTGGTCTCAGCTCCAGCCCCTGTACCTCAGGGCCACGGTGGTGATGGTTGGGTTGGGGATCTGACTGAGTCCCTGAAAGAGGGTCCTGCTTCAGGCTGTCAACCCCCACTCCCCACATCCCAAGCTCTTCCTTCTTTGCCTGTCATCCAGGGGGAGCTCCTGGCCAAAGAGAAGCCCTGAGGTGGGGTTGGGGGTCCCAGCAGCCTAGGCACCCACAGAGCATGTGATTTTCTCAGGAAAGTCTCTGCATACTTCTCACTGTGTCACCTGTTGTCTGCCTGCCTGCACCTCTGTGTCTATGGAGAGCTGTACCAACTGTTGGTCACCCTGATGCAGGGGCCTGGTGACAGCAATGGCCACAGTGAACACAGGGGCCGGCAGCAGAGCTGTTACAGTTGAATGGGCCAAGAGTAGTCCAGGTTCTTGTGTGTGATGAGGGAAGAACTGCCAACCACACACCCAGTAGTAAGTAGTAAGCAGCTCTGTTTATTAAGGATCATAGGAAGTTGTGCTTAGTGCCCGTCCCTGCCAACGAAGGTGCTGGGATGACAGAAAAGCACTGCATGCACATGCACTGTCAAAGGTAGCAGCAGCAACAGTAAAGAGGGAAAGAGGGCTGATGAATCAGGTTTTTAGGATTTAAAGGCCAGACATCTGTACTTTTGGTCTGTCCCGCTGAATCTCTAGCCTGTGTTTTCACTTAGGGCACTGGCAATCTCCTAGGCTTTGGTTATTTTATTTTTCACTTCTCTTAGAATAACAGAAGCAGGAATAATCATTGGGTGCTGTTTAGAGTTAAATGGAGGGAAGGGACTCACTTAGCTCCTTTGTTTCTAATTGTACTAGGGCCAGAGAGGCCAGTGGACCAGCTGAGGCATAACAGGAACTGGGCTTCTCTGCAGGACTATGAGTTGCCCAACTCTGAGTTTTCAGGCCTTCCACAGCTGCTGCCCTCCTTCTGCAGTAGCCACAGAGAGTGTCCTCAGGAAGGGCAGGAGGATAGGAGAGGAGTGTGGAGGATGGAAGAGTGGGCAGGTAATGGAGGAATGGGACCAGGTACTGCCTCCCACACCTGGTATCTGTGGGATATTATTTCTAGGGCTCTCCTTGGACACTAAAATCTATGTATGCTTAGACCTCTTATGTAAAAGGGCATTATATTTGTCTAGGACATATATGCATCTTCCTATATGCTTTTTATTGATTGATATTTTTGAGACAGGATCTTGCTATGTAGTCCAGACTGAACTTCAGCTCACTTTGTAACCCATCCGACCTCAAACTCATGATGATACTCCTGCTTCAGCCTACCAAGTGCTGGGGTTGTAGGCTCTTATATACTTTAAGCCATCTTTAAATGACATAATAACTAATTGAATGCCAGTGACATGGAAATAGTTGTTATATTGTCGAGGGAATGCTGACAAGAATAAAATCTACATGTTCAGTACAAACAGAAACATTCTGAAGTATTTTCAATAAGTGATCAGTTGAATCTATAAATTCAGAACCCAGGAAGGGCCACCGTACTCAAGTACACGGTTCGGTTACTATGTCCTAGGTATCATTCCAGCACCTGTGATAGATCAGGAATTTTGTGAGTACTGCATACCAGGCCTGGTCTAAGCCTTGAGCCTACATCAGTAAACCCACTGCCCTCCTGGAGCCTACATTCTAGTGAGGAAGAAAGACAGCCCAGCACCCCACAAATAGATTCCTTCTGAGAGTGACAGTGCTCTGAAGGTAGAGCTATGGCAAGGGACTGAGTTGGGAAGGCAGGGTACAGTGGTGGGTAGGAGTCCTTCTGAGATGGCTATGAGGTTGACTGAACTAAAGCCTCAATGATAAGAAGTTTGGGAAAACCTCTTTGGGGAAGGCAGGAATTCATGCAGATGAGTCATTAGAAGACAAACATTTGGGTGATAAGAAAGGCGAGACCACGTCACAGATGAATACTTCTCCAGGTTGCTTAGGCAGCTCCGGGTGGTCCCACATGCTCCATGCACTGCCCCTGTGGCTTGACTCCTGTTCAGTCCAGGATCTTGGGAAAGGCGTCTGTGGGCACCATAGATACCTGGGCCCCATGTGCAGCCCACCTGTGCCTGTGTCTCTGGCCAAGTGTTTTTGTGCGAGGGAGGGGCAAGTCTGAGATAGCTGCAGAGATCATGGACTCACAGGGAGTGAGATCTTCTCTGCATGTCCCCTCATGCCCACAAGAGTGCCAAGCAACAGCAGGGCCCTGGGAAAGGCATGTCAAGTCAGGGATGCCAGGCTGCAGTCAGAGAGAAGAAAAGCTCAGGAGATGTGATGGGCCTCAACCGAAGGCCCATCTGTGCAGGAACCCCTTCCTCCTCTGCAAGAGATCTGTAGGGGCTGCATGGCAAACTTAAATTAAAAAAAAAAATTGGGATGAAGTCAATAAACTATGAAGGGGCTGTGAGCAAAATTCTATGCATAAAACAAGGAGCTGGCTGAAAGAGGGAGCTGAAAGAGGGGGTATTGGCAGGAGAGTTTACTTCCCGAGACCAGCCTCATCATGTCCTGAGATACAGGCGTGTGAATATGTTGAGGTCAGATGACTCAGCTCTCAGCTGCTCCTCAGGCCCTAGGAGAGGGCAGGGAGGCAGCCTTTGAACCCCAGTTCTAGGGGTGGTGTGTGAATCTCCCACTGTGGGGTGACTTATCCAAGCCACGTCTCTAACCGATGTGCAGGCTGAACTGGCATGCAGGTACCTGTCCCTGAGTCACCCAGCTGCCTCAGGGTGTGGCATCAGCGTTGACCCTGGCCCTTCCCAGTACAGAGCATTTGTTTAGGTCTTGAGGACCCTACAGGGTCTGGTTTGAGGGATTCTTTTCTTCAGGTTGTTTAACAAGTAATCATAAATTCAAATTCTGTGGCATGTTTTGTTAATCCAGGTCACATTCAAGCATTCCGTAAAATGCAAAAACACATTGAAGTTGAGCTCCTCTGAAAACTTCCTTCTGGCCCAGGCCCCATCCCTGCCTGTACTTGGTGCCTCATGTGTTTGGCAGTCAGAACTTTTCTATAGGAGGCTCAGGCTGGTGTTTCCTTTGCTTGGGGCTCTTCCTTCTTGCGGACCTGGAAGACCCAGCCCTGTTGTCTCCTTGGGTGACCATTGCTGCCCAGCCCCCTTCCCCTCCTCAAAACAAGATTTTTCCAGGGGCTGGGACACTCTTTCTACACACCCCTTGTACCATGACTACCTGCAGTATCATGGGATACTGGCACCTGAGCCTTCTGAGGCAGGTCAGGGCAGACTTTGGGACTTGGGGCAATCTAGTGTAATGTGCACACTGAGGTGTGTGCTGGTCTCTCTGCCAGTCGATTACTGTTTGCATTAGGCCAGAAGAAAGGATGAGAAATCTGGGTGTGGTGGTGCACTTGGGAGGCTGAGGCAAGAGGATGGCAAGTTTCAGCTCAGTCTGGCCAGTTCCGTGTCTTGGTGTGTCCTCTCTCAAAATAGAAAATAAAAAGGCCTGGGAGGGAGCTCAATGCAGATGTCGTGAGATCAATGCCCAGTTAAAAAAAAAAAGGAGTAGAAGAAAGGGCGGGAAAGGAGCAGAGCCACTGAGAGTCATTAGGCAGTGTTGCAGGCATGTGCCTAGACTTGTGATTTCATCCCTGTGTACTTGTGGCTGCACAGCAGGCAAACAGAATTCCTCCATTAATGACTGAGTTCTGGTCCCAAGACTACGTTGTTAAATGAATTGGTTACTTTATAAAGAACTGTATATAGAATATGTACATTACAATATTCAGAACAAAGAAATGGTCAAAGGAAACTCCGCCTCGATGAGTTTGCCTTTGTTTGCATAACTCTTACATGCAGAACTATAATGTATAACAAAACATAAAAGTACAGTACTGTACTGTACAGTATAATCAGAAAAAATTACAATACTATATAAACAAAGTGTATGACACCAAAAAAGACATTAAAGTTCTGTAAACAAGATGTAGAGAACTGTATAAAAAAAAGAGATGGGTGTTAAGTCCAAGTTGGGGGCTGGTCATAAATCTGAACAGTTGTTACCCAGGTAGGTCGTTAAAGGAGGGACATCCATTTTGGCTGCAGGTAGACACTGGCTGTGGGGTTTTGGGAAAGCTTCTTCATCACTCTGAGCCTAGGCTTTCTCTTCTGGGAGTTGTGGCTCCTGCCCCTGAAGCATTGTGGGAGATGTTTAAGCTGGTGCAGGGCTAGAGGAAGAGTTAGATTGTCCTGGAGGTTGGCACAGAGTTCTCTAAACACTTAACTTTGTTTTCAAGAAGAAAATAGGGAAAGTAGACAAGCCTGGTGTGGTGTGTTCCCTCTGCCTCCTTCAGAGGCCCTGGGCTTTCCCCACTGCTGCAGGTGGCCAGCAGCATTGTGGCCAGGACGCTCAAGAAGTGAATTGGTAGATAATGTTAAGAGAAGTAAATTGGACATGAAAGCTTAACTATCACATGGCTTCTTTTATATGAGAAGCCTAATATATAAATAAAATGCAAAATAAAAGATAATAAGAAGTAGGAAGACAGATCTTTCTCAAATGGGAGGGAAATCAAGAAATAGAGGGAAAGAAAAGGGGAAGGGCATGAAAAAAGAGTCAAGATGTGTTATGCACAGGTACCAGTCTGCATGCGGAATGTAATTATTGTGTACTGCAAACATGTAATAGTAAAAAACAAGATATATAATATACAGGTACAAATTCCCTACAGCGAATGTGATCATTATGTATACCTAAATTGTACCAATAAACTTAAATAAAATTGAAAAAATTGAAAAAAAAAAAAAGAAATGGATTGGTAGATAAGTTGGGCTAGGGGCCCTGTGTGCACCAGCTTGCCCTTTCCTGCCCCCACCGCAGCCAGGAGGCTCTGCCACAGCACTGGGTGGGGTGGTGCTGAACCAGGTCACTTGGGCAGGGGGTCATCTCAGGTTTAGTACCTGGGTTTTGGTTTATACCAAATTATTAGAGACAGTTAAGTTAGATAGAAATTAATATGCAGTCATAGAGGAATTAGGCCCTTCAGGAGTCAGCACAAAAAAATAAAGACACCAGAATTGTGGCTGGAGGCA
This sequence comes from Cuniculus paca, assembly GCA_004365215.1. NCBI lineage: Eukaryota > Metazoa > Chordata > Mammalia > Rodentia > Cuniculidae > Cuniculus > Cuniculus paca. The sequence goes on along the minus strand of RJWT010030987.1, from coordinate 926 downwards.
AATCTGAAGAGAGCCAGGGTTCAGGGTGGAGACACAATAGCCAGGGCTTTGAGACAGTCAACAATTTGAGATTATATGGTATTTAGCACCACCTGGTCCAGAGGACCCAGACACACAGGTAGGTGACCAGAACATCTGGACCTCTCTTCATTTCCTTTTCCAAAAATGCCTTTGTTCTTTCCATATACCCTTTTTACGTGACTAGTTTCTCTTTTGAATCAATATTAGCTAAGACTACACTTGTAATCCCATGGGTTGACTGTAGTTTGACCCATGCTGTACCCACATTGTGATTTTGCTATATATAAAAAAAAGTTTTTAATGAAATTCTAAATTTGGCATGTATCTAGTTTGTGTGGCTTATAACATCCTTCAGCAAGAAAAAATAATTGTAATGATTCTATTTTGTTTTTTCAAAAATGAAAATTGCACTAAAATTTGATGTTACAAGTGCTAGGATAAAACTTGATGTTACAAGCACAAGGATACAAGAATGGTTGGAATTATTGTGTTTCTGGTTTCCAAAGCAAGCATAAAGAGTTGAAATTTGAATTTGTTATATTCTGCCTTTCACTACTTAGTTCCTTTTTATATTTATTACCTATAGATTTTTTTCTGAAGACAATTTTTTTTATTTTAAAGAAAACAAAACAAAACAAAACAAAACAGAACAAAACAAAGCAAAAGAAAACAGAATAGAGTCAAACATAATATAGCATTTCAGAATAGAACACTGCAAGCTATACAGGTTTTCAAAACATAACAACAGGAGATTAACAATGGTTACCCTAGTGTCTCTTGCTTTCTTCAAAATGGTTGTTCATACATTTACACACAATAAACTCAAACAAAACAAAGTAATATAAAACCAGATAAAACAAAAGAGCATTACAGGCCTTCAAGTCGGACAACAAGAAACCAGCAAT
>RJWT010030986.1:0-14494 GCA_004365215.1 Cuniculus paca | reverse complement strand
GGTTAGGTGACCGTGGTTACTTTCTGATATGGACTGCAGATGCTCTGGAAAGGCTCGTTCTGCACATTCCTTGGACATGAGACAAGGTGGTTATTGTCGTTTGACCCAGTTTTCCGGTCAGCCCTGTCCTTGGGCAATCTAAAATTGTAACCATCTTTAACTTCAGAATACTTGGGAAAAGGGGATGTGGGTCACCACAAGAAACAGGGAGGGGGCTCTTGGCGCAAAACGACGCATACAGAACAGGAAAGCGGCGCTATATTAGTCATAGGTTATAACATACTCTTCAGCATGAAAGTGGACCATTGTGAAAGGGAGAGCACAGTGGCCAAGAGGAAAATAGCAGCAGTTTTTTGTCCCTTCCTCTGTAGGCTGATATTAGATCTAGGCTATCCCCATGAACCTGTTTGAGTTCTGCTGATAAGAATTGAAGATAGCACTTTCTAATTGGCTCCAGAGGCAGAGACTGGGCATGTGTTTCAAGGATCTCCTTGACTGATCAGTCACACCCACTTGCCCAGTCAGCTTGCTATGCCCTCATCTCCTGCCTCAAGATCATCTCTTACACTGTGAGAGTCAAATATCCTCATAAACCTCAGCTTATAAGGAGTAATACTGCTGCTGTGTAAACCAGCAACCTTTTTGATTCCTAAATAGCTTAATTCTGTAGCAGTTCAGGTAGTGGTTACCCAGTCTGTGTCTGAAGAGCTCATGCTTGTGGAAGTGCCACATTTTATCTTTTATGACACTTGACTCTCAGAAAGAGGGTCATGGTGAATAAAAAGGTGCTCCTCATTAGCCAGGAACTAGAGAAAGGGGAAGAATCAGGAAGCGAGACGCACTATTTCCAGGTCACACACTTATGGTCCCTTTTCCCGACCTTGTTGCAGTCCAGGAAGTTTATATTTGTAATCTCATGGAAATATTATTGGAATCCTGTCGAATTAATACCCATCTACCACCTCCAGTGCAACTCATGGCAAAAATAAAGACACTAAGACATATTTATAGTTCAGGGCAGCCAAGGGGTCCTGAGTCCAGTTCACATGAGGGTTCATGGAACAAATACTTTGACCCAGAGCCTAACCTGAATTATATTAATTTGTGAAAAAGGGAATGGCTAAAGGATGAGTGACAATGAGAATGGTGAGAATTATGTGAGTACTGTGAGCTGGACTAGGTAGGATGCCAAAAAGCATCTCTGTAATATGCAGAGAAAAAGATAGGCAGAAAGACCAATTGTCACAACATAATCAAGGTAACATTTAATGTTTGGGAGGCTGGTGCTTCAGGTTTTTTTTTTTTTCCTCCCCTTACCCAGCAACGGAGATCAAACACATGACCTCACGCTTGCCACACAGGCACTTACTCCACTGAGCTAATTCCCCAGCCCTTGTCTTTTTGAGAGAGGGTCTTGCTCTGTCTTTCAGGCTGGCCTTGAGCTCACTTTGTAGCCCAGGCTGGTCTCCAGCTTGCAATGATCCTCCTGTGTCAGCCTCGGGAGTGCTGGGATTACAGGCATGTGCCACTAGGCCTGGCTTGGTGCTTCAGTTCTAATGTGCAAACCTTTCCTACCCTGGGAAGTCATAGCCATCATAAAAGGAGACATGGAGAGGAAGAGCGTAGCATTGTGGGTTCTTCAAAGTGTTGTTGGGAGCTGTTGGTTCTCTTGGAGGAGATTGTCATGGTTAGCTTCCCTGATATGAATTCAGCTATTATAATTGGAGGAGCTCGGGACCTTGTTGCTGAGGGTGGCCATGGTTCACTATGGGGGAGCTCTGGTCCTTACTCTGAGCATTGCTTCCTGGCTTCAGAGGGGAAGAGGTGTGCTGTTTAATCTCCAAGAGAAGCTTGTCATGCTGGCTTCCTGACATCTACTTGGCTGTTCTCATCGTTGGAGGAGTTCAGGACTTCACTGTTGCTGAGGATGGCTGTGGTACTTTTCAGGGGAGCCCTGGTTCTTATTTTGAGTGTTGCTTCTTGGCTCCATTGTAGAACCCTCAACTTACTGGCACAGATCCTTCACCTGCTGGCATAGACTTTCTAGCTTTCACTGCTGACCTTGGGGCCTTCCTGGCACAGATCCGTAGAACAGACTTGCATGAGTCATTGTCATGAGCTCTAGACTTCCAGCTGGACTCGCAGGAGGCATTATGATGGGCTCTAGGTCTTCAACTGGACTCATTCAGGACATTACTGTGGGATCCAGGCCCTCAGCTGGATTTTCTAGGTCTTTAGTGTTGTGGACAGATTTCCTGCATTTTCTTGTATTTAACTCTGGATGACTATCATAAAATAATATTAGAAATTCTGTGTCCTGTATGTAATTGTTCCCCCTGAAACCCTTGACTACAACAGGGAGGAAGATGCACTCTTCTAGGTTATGTCCCCAGTGATCTGCCTCTTCTGGTCAGGCCCCCCTTCCCTCCCAACTGTATGCTCAATTACAAACTCACCAGTGTTTACATCTACCAGTGAATTCAGTGTTCCACCTATTCTCCAAAGTTCCTGCTTCTTAGTGTGTGAGAGTTTCGGGAAACACCCCAGATCCAAACCATAAAAGTCAATTTAAGAAAAGTGAATCTAAGTTATTATAGGTGATTTTAAAAATGGCATTAAAGTTTAATGTGTTTTCAGTTGTTTGAAATCCCTCTTTGGAACACTTCTTCTCAACTCCAATTACCACACCAAATTTCATTTTCACTTGACGGGTGGACAGGTATCACCTCCCAACTTATTTTCTTGTTCTCTATTTCTCTCCAGTCTTCGGAATCTTTTATATTCCTACCATTTCCCTAAAAGGCCATTTTCACTAAATTACTTCCCTGATCAAGGATGTATAATAACTCCCTATTGTCTACTTTGTTAATCTCTTTTATTTGTTTTCTTGATTTCTTTGAAAATCACCCATAATTTGGCTATACTAGGCTTCTCCAACACTAGTTTTTACTTAGCACCAAATATCTTTTACTCCATGTTTTTCCGGTTGTCACTTGACATTCCTACTATCACTTATTTTTTTCATAAATATTTCCAATGGCATTGTAAATGCAACTGTGAACAAATTAGACCTGGCCCCTGTTGCCATAATACATAGGACCCAATGGACAATACAGGCATTACTAGAATAATTAGCAAAAGTACAGTGGCATAATTTAGCCTTTCCCCACATTTTTACAGTGCATATGTGCATGCATTTGCATACATACATATGAAATTGCGCGCACACACACACACACACACACACGCACCTTAGTCTTGTTTTTAATTCTTTATGTATACTGATTCTATTACCTTTAATTACTTTCTTCCTTTCCTGCATCTTCAATTATGCTGCAAGAGTTCTAGAACAATGTTACATGGTTTATCTTTAATTAAGTTTATATGGGGCTGAAAGTACTATATTGGTTTGTATAACAAGATTTTGAAAAACCATGCAATAAGTTCTTAGATTTACTTTCAAAAGGCTGAATTTTAAGAGTTTAATCGAATCAAAATAGAAATGTCCATACAGTCAGTTCCGAAACAATGGGCAAATCAAGTACTTTGCACCATATTTTATTTATGAAAGAAACATGCAAGCACATGGCATAAAATTTTTCTTACTGACTTCTTGAAGAGTTTTCAAATATGTACTTTGGAAGAGTACCAATTGGAGTCAAACAAAAAGATATTTATTGTTCCTGAAATTTCATAGTGTAATCTAGAAACCTTTTTATTTGAAAATGATGGATAATATTTTAATTTTAATAAATAATGTGAGGAATTTGTGTCTAATCTAGGGTGGCTTATATTAGAGAGACTATGGCAAAAAGTTGGACTAATTTTTTTTACTGAGGTCTTTGGAGTGATAACCATGGCCTTTGAGATGGTAGTTAGCCATTGTTCTTCCAAAGGAAGCCAATAACCAGTACCACCTAACCTTCTCTCTGAAATATGGAATGTAAAACAAACCTCTCTCTTTTTCCCCCTCCTTCTTTTTTCTATTTCTCTTTTTTTTCTTCTTCCTCTGTCTGTCTCTGTTTCTGCTTTTGTTACACACTTTGCTACTTCTTATCTTGGTCATCTGTCAGCCTGTAAGCTCTGGGTCTTGTATCAACAGTAGTTCCTGGATCTTTTCATTTTCTCTAAGTATAATTAATCATATAATCTTTCTCTTCTGTACATATAAATCTGCTGAATTACATTCACTGTATTCTCATGAGTATCCCCAGCTTTCTTGCCCTACTGACCTTTTGAATCTACTCGCTGATACCTTTGGTACCAATCTTATAACTGAAGTTCTCACCTTCCACATTTTGAATGTTTTCATGCTGCCTGAGAAAATCTATCAATGTAAATTTAGGAATTTTAATCTTGGTAGTGTCCTCACCACCATGCATTCAGTTTTCATCCATTTCACACTTCTTTCTCCCTTCTCAAACAATTAATCCAAGTTCTCTTTCCTCACCGGCAGGATCTTCTATAATGTCTTCCCAAATTTCAGTCATTTACATAGATATCTAATATGTGCCATTGCTATTCTGGTCTTTGCCTAGTCCTTGCTCTGTTAGATATTATCTATCTTTTAACGTATTATTTTCTACTGTTTCTCTAGTTAGAAATATGCCCAGTTCTAAAACGAACCAACCATCATTCTTTCCCCTCAAGTTCTGTTCTATTTTTCTATCTCTTTTTTATTTACTTCAATGCTTTGCAGTGTTTTCCCCTACCCCTTTCCTTACTCAACCAGTGACCCAAATTGGAAAGTTGTTGTGAATTCCATGGAATCTGTAGTGATGTTCTCTCTTTCATTTTGGATATTAGTACACATGGGCCCTGACTTAGGATGGTGTATCTTACAATTTTTTTACTTTGTGATGTGTGAAAACAATATGCATTCAGCAGAAATTACGTTCCAAATTTGAAAGAGGTGAGCAGGAGCAGAGAACTGCAGGCCCCAGTTATCTGTGTGATTATGAGAGTAAACAACTGAGACTTTTTAGTGTACTACATTTCTAGATTGTGATACTCTGGGTTCAGGACATCAAGCGCATGTACATGACCTATAGTATCTCTACCTTATGAATAGGTATACCAGGATTTAACACCATTGTAATGGTTGATACACTATCAATTTGAGAAACTTAGAAGTTTAACTAAGCAACTCAGCAGGGGGCCTTGTAATCATCCTGAACCTGCACAAGAGGAGGGGTTGGAGATGGTGTAAGCCTTACACCCACCCAAGAGGGTGGTAGCCTGCGTACAATATAAGGGAGGAAAATAGATTTGTTTCTCCCTCTTTTTGCTCTTGTTGCTTTTTCTGTCTTCTGCTGCCTTGAAGTGTTGCCCCTGTGCTGTGCCACCCTGCTTTGGCTCCAGCTAATTATGGACCAAAACCTCCACAAAATGTGAGCTAAATAATCCTTTCCTTCCTTAATTTTGGGTGTTAGGTATTTTGTCCCAGCAATGAGAGAAAAGTAAGACAACCATCACATGACAAAGAATCTGTACTTTGTATTTGTTTTCTCTTTCACTTAGCCAGAATAGAATCTTACTGATTTTATTAATCTTTTCAAAGAACCAGCTTTTGGTTTTTTTTATTTTCTCTGTTGATTTTTTTTATTTTCAAATTTTCATTTTTTTGTTTAATATTTATTTCTTCTGCCTACTTTTGATTTAATTTGCTCAATATGTACACACACACACACACACACACACACTTTTCTTTTTTCATGCCCACAAAGTGCCATACTCTCCAAACTGCTAACTTTGCACTTAGCAGCATACTCTGAAAATAATTCTGTATCAGTTCTTAAAGGTCTTCAAAGTTGTATAGTGCCTTACGGTGTGGCTATTCCAGTTATATGCTCTTGTATGTGTTGGCATTTATTTTTTTGGGGGGGTTTATAGTTTCTTATGTTCTCACAAATATCCTAGTGGATATATATTTCTTTCGTTTTATTTTTCAGTTTTTCTTTATCTAGTTTTTTGTGTTTATTTTTACACATGAACTTTTTAACTTTGGCTGTGTGAGTTATTGGGAATAAAGACTCAGACAATTATAAATATTTATTAATTCATTTTAAAATGACAGTGTGAACACATTGCACACTACCAAATTTTTAAGTGAAAAGTAGCTATGTTTTATAAAACATAAAAAATAGTGTGAAAATTGTATTGGTTCATTTTTCTGAATTTTTTGGACATCTGTCTTAATAGAAGGCAGGTGGATACTTGTATTTCAATCTGTTGCAGTATTTATTTTGACAGAACTGCATGAAGATAATCTGGTCTTACAGAGAGATATGTAGTTGGAAAACAAAGGAATATTTTAGGAACATTTTCCAGAAATTGTGAATATTTTTATTTTTACTCCAAAAGTTGATGTCATAATTTCTTAAATGGTATTTGAGATGTAGATTCTAAAACTATTACAGTATTTTCTCTAGTTCTCTATTTGCTAGTTGTGAGGTACACTAATAGTATTTTGATCAGGGTTGCATTAATCTGTATAACAGTTTTGAGAGTATGATCATTTTCACAATGTTGGTTCTTCCTATCCATGAGTAAGGGATACCTTTCCATTTTCTGAATTCCTTTTCAATTTCTTTTTAAAGTACTGTAATTTTTAATGTATAAATCTTTTACTTCCTTTGTTAGATTGATTCCTAAGTATTTCATTTTCTTATATTATTGTGGAGGGTATGGTTTCCCTAATTTCTGTCTCATTGAGTTTGTTGTCTGTGTACAAGAATGCTATTGATTTTTTTTTTGAATGCTATTGATTTTTGAGTGTTGACTTTGTATCAGGTATACTACTGAGTTTACTTATTAAGTCTAGAAGTTTTTTGGTGGAGTTTTGGAGGTCTTCTCTGTAGAGTATCATGTCATCTGCAAATAATGATAATTAAACTTCTTCCTTTCCCATCTTTATCCCTTTTATTTCTCTCTCTTGTCTAATCATTCTGGCTAATGTTTCCAGAACTATATTGAATAGGGGTGGTGATAGTGGGCATCCTTGTCTTGTTCCTGATTTTAGAGTGAAAGCTTTCAGTTTTTGTCCATTTAGTATGATGTTAATTATTGACTGTCATAGATGGCTTTTATCAGATTGAGATAAAGACCATCTATTTCCTCAGACAAAGGACTTCTATCTAGAACATATAAAGAATTGAAAAAAATCAGCCCCCCCCAAATAAAAAACCCAACCCAAAACTGGGCATCTGAGATGAATACACAATTCTCAGATGAAGAAATACAAATGGCAAATAAATATATGAAAACACGTTCAACATCATTGGTCATTCAAGAAATGCAAATTAAAACAACACTGAGATATCATCTCACTCCAGAAAGAATGGCTAACATCAAGAAATGAACCAATAACAAATTCTGGCAAGGCTGCAGGGAAAAAGGAACCCTTCTCCATTGTTGGTAGGAGTATAGAGTGGGGCAGTCACTGTGGAAATCAGTGTGGAGATTCCTCAAAAAACTAGGATTAGAGGTTCCATTTGACCCAGCAATTACCCTACAGGGTATTTTCCGAGAAGAATTGAAAACATTATATCACAAAGATGTATATGCACCCATGTTTATAACTGCACAATTTGTAATAGCCAGATCTTGGAAACAACCCAAATGCCCATAAACTGAGGAATGGATAAAAAAGATGTGGTATTTTTATACAGTGGAATACTACCAGCAATGAAGAATGATAAACTTGGCCAAAGATTTAGCCCAGTGATTCAAGCACTTGCCTGGTACTCACAAGGTCGTGAGTTCAATCCCCAGTACCAAAAAAAAAAAAAAAAAAAAGATAAACTCGAGGCTTTAATAGATAAATGAATGCAACTAGAAACCATACTTATATGCGAAATAAATCAGACTCTCATGTGTAAACACAGTTTTCTGACACAGACTCACACCAGTGTAAGAAGCTGAAAGAGTAAATAAGATCCAAAAGTTATAGTAAATATAGTAAAAGGGGAAGAAACTGCTCAAAGGGAAATTATATTGTTTGATCAATTTTGCATGCCTGTATCTGGTAACCCGAGCAACTATTTTGAAGATAATAATATACAATATAACAACCATTGTTAAATTCCTATCATCTTGGTTTGAAATACGTATCACTATTTATTTTTGTTGTTGTTGTTGTTTCAATCATTTTCTGTTGTTTTTATTTGTTTGCTTCATGATTTTTCTGTTTTTTCTCTTTAAAATAAATTTTAAAAAGTAAATTAAAAAAATAAAACTATTTCAGTATACTTGTTGACCTTAGTTATATTGAAAGTCATTAGTGTGTCTTGCAGTCTGAGTTGGTCTTTTACTTATCCATGCTTTTGTTACATCATATATTAGAGATATTCTTTTACTGAGATACACAGATTTTGCAAATGATGACAAATTTCATTACAAATTGAAAAAGTATCATGTGTTAAATTTACTGTGAATCTCATCAGAAATATATTTCATGAAGATAGAGATTTTCCAAAACTGGAATTTTGTTATTGGTAGAAAAGCTTAACAGTTATTTTTCCCTGAAATGGAATTCACTTTGTTCATTTTCTAAATAATGTTTGCCACATAGCCAATCTGAATAACCATGATTTATCTGTCATTTTTCTCTTTCAAGGAAAATGATGTTCCATAAATAAGTGCTAATTCACCACCCAACTGAGACAATTGAGCAAGTGATTTTCCTTGGATAAGCATTGTAATTTTGTGTGCAGCATAAGTACTTTATGCATATTTTCCATATTGCTGCCCTGAATATAAAGTGTATTGTATGGTTGAGATGTAATACTGTTAATTTAATTTTAAAAGATATTTAATGTTTGAGATTTTTAAAATGTTACTAAGTTTTACTGCTTGTCCAGGGATATTCTTAAGTGAAGTTGGATGTTTCTCTAGTGACTGACAATGAAGAATATAACTGTTAGTTAGGTTTGAAGCCATTGCCTTGACTCATGCTAAGATGCCATGCTAAAATGTGCTTTATTTTCATTCACTTTCATGTTTTTGTACTATACATACAAGTATCAGTGCAATAGAAAAGGTAGTATTGTTAGGAAGAAATTTTTGACAGTGTTGATTTTTAGACAATCATGGGAGTCCTCTGGTATTTGTAGATCACACTTGATCTTTTTTTTTTTTAAAGAGAACAAAAACAAAACAGTAAAACACGACAAAGCAGATCAGAACAGAACAATGTAAGCAATACAGGTCTTCAAAACATAATGACAGGAAATTAACAATGGCTACCCTAGTGTCTCTTGTTTTCTTCAAAATGGTTGTTCATACATTCACACTCAATAAACTCAAGCAAAACAAAATAATATAAAACCAGCTAAAACAGAAGAGTGAAAGCATTACAGGCCTTCAGATCAGACAATAAGAAATCAACAATGTCTACCTTAATGTCCTTTGTTTTCTTCAAAAAAGCTGATCATATCTTCTTGCATATTGCAATCAAGTAGTAGAAAACAGACTTAAACCAATCAAATCAAAGAATAAAAGCATTATTGGACTTCAGAACTTGAAGATATGAAATCAGCTATGGCTACCATAATGTCTTATTTTCTTCAATGTGGCTGTTCATATTTTGATGTTTAATAAAATCTGCTCTTGTAAACTCTTTAGGAGTAGTTGTAAGCATGTATAAGAGTATACTTGTACATCTATCCTTTCTGTGCTAGAGGCAATAGCAGAACAAAGCACAAGAAAAACAAAAAACAATAAAGACAGATAAATAACAGTAATAAAGAGCCCAAAACAATAGCAATATAGGCTTTCTAAGCTAGGTGATGGGAAGATACCAAAGGTTATTTCATATAGTTGTCTTCCAGAGTTGCTCAGTTTACCAAGTATAGGCATACAGAATTTGTCCAGTCCTATGAATGTTAACTTTTTTCTAAGAACTAATACAATTAGTAAAACAATCATCTTATCTATCTTAAGTGTGTGTGTGTGTATATATACACACATATATATATGTGTATATATATAAATTTATATATTTTCTTTTCCCTTCCTTCTTTTCTCCATTTCCCTGAGTTGTTTTATCCTTTAGAAGTTTCTTACCCTTTCCCCATATTTATCAGGGATTTTGTATCTTATTGAGTCTCTCATTTTCTTACAATTGGGAGATGATATGGTGTTTACACATGTGAGTTTGATTTATTTCACTTATGAGTATGATCTCACGTTACATCCATTTACCTATAAAAGGCTCAATGTAGATCACACTTTAAAAACCACTGATATAATAGATTTCTCTTTTACTGTTGCTTTCAGTACAATCCTTAAAAATAGTGAGAAAGTGAGTATCTTTACCTAGTTTCTGATCTAAAATGAAATATTTCTTGTATTTCTCCATTAAGTGAGATGCTACCTTTAAGATTATATGCATGTGTATGTATATATAATATTTTAATTCCTATTTTTCCAGTGCTTTTTAATTAGAAATAGACGATAAATTTTGCCAAAGGATATTTTTGCGACATTTGTAGCAGTAACTATATCATTTTTCCTTTAGATATTTTATTAAGGTCATTGTGTTAATAGTCTCCTATCTATTAATAGTTCCTGAAATAAATTTTACTTAGTTATGATGTATACATATCTTGGTATAGAGTTTGAGTAATAGAGATTCAGTTTAATATTTAATTTAGTAGTTTTGTACTGATATCAATGTTATATTGATCTCTAATTTTCCTTTACAGTGTTGTCTTTAAAGATTTAGGTTTAAATGCTATGTTTTGGTCTATGAAAATAATTTGGAATACTATACTTTCTGAACACTGGAGTAATTTATATAGCATTGGGATGATCTAGCCTTTAGAGATTTGATAGCTTTTCCCAATAAAATCATCAAGGACTTGTGCTTCTCACCTTTGTAAAACACTTAAAAAACATTATTGTACTTCTGGTTGAAAAATTCTTTTTGATCTCATATCTACAACAGATGTTTGCTCAGTGATCTGTGGTTAGGTAATACCCATTTGCTTGCAGATAGCTTAAGAGATGCTCACCTGTACTGTATTCCATGAGTTCGTCTATATTTAAATATGTTTTATAGATTTGATACTTGAAGGGCAGCCTTAGCTGGTTATAAAAATCATGTTTTTTTATTTTCCTTATTTGAGTTCTTGAAAGTGGTGTTCCATTGTTGCCTTATTTGTATATTGCTTTTGAGAAATCTGATGTCTAAATGTCTTGATCTTGTAAATTCTTTGATATTTTCCCTTGAGGCCTAGGGGAAATTTCTTTACCTTCATATGTCTCAGAGTTCATCACTGATGATCATTTTTCTCAGGTTATGATTTTTCTGTGTAGATGAAAACAGATTCCAAACTTTTTCAGTTTATGGTACCTGTAGGATTACAAGGTCAAGAGTCATCCATTTTTGTCAGTGAAGTCGCATATACTTTATTTAATGGATTGTTGTTTGCAAGATGAGAAAAGAAGGAGAGATTATTTGTCCTTCAGTTAAAAAATATGTTTCGAAGCATCTTTAGTTTACCCCTTTGGGTTTTCTTTCTGTCTCAATATAAAAAATGGGCTGGGACGTGTAGCTTATTTTGAAGGTGCAGTGTTCAATCCTGAAAGGTGAGGGGAGGAGAGAGAAAGAAAAAGGGGGGAGAGGAGGAGGAGGAAGAGGTGGAGGAGGAGGAGGAGAAGGAAACTGGGGCACTCATCACTTATGTTAAAGTCAGACATATCTCAAATAACATTTAAGAAATTATGACATCAGTGTCTGGATTATAAATAAAAATATTCACAATTTCCAGAAAATTTTCCTGAAACAGCCCTTTGTTTTCCAACTACGTATCTCTGTTTAGCCTTTTAAACATCATCTGTTTTCCAATTGGTTGCACCAGTTGAAATTGACACTCTGAATAGCAATGTGTGAGCTGTCTAATTCTTGCAAATCCTTAGCAGTATTTTTTTTTTTTGCATCTTAAACATTGGTATCTCATTGTGATTTTAATTTGCCTTTCCCTAATGACTAATGGTGTTGAAAATCTTTCATTGTGTTTATTGTCTATACATTTATCTTTGGTGAGTGTTTTTTCAGATCTTTGGCTTACTTTTTAAATCATTTTGTTTGTTTGTTGGGTTTTCAGGGTTCTTTATGTGTTGTGAATGCAAGTTCATTTTCCAGTCAATGATTTGTAAATGTTTTCTTAGTCTTTGCCGTATTTGAATAGGATTATATATTTAAGAAAGTTGTGTCTTCTTGGTGAGTTGACCCCTTTATTATTTTGAAATGACTTCTTTGTTTGCCTAACTTAATTTTTTGTATGTTAGTATAACTCAAGTGTTGTGAGGAGGCATCCACATGGGGAAATACAGGTTGTATAGAGGCAGTTCTTCAAGCAACTGACTTAATCAAGGACAATAGGAGCAAGGGTTCTTAGTATCTAAAGGTATGCCAAATTATAAAGAGAAAAAAACTCCAGAAAAAGTCTGTGATGTTGAATTCTAATTAGAAATGCTAGTGGGAATTCATAGTTTTGCTGAATATAGAATACATATTGATGTAAATACACATACATTTACATGTGTTTATGTGTGCATATCTATGTGTGCTTATATTTCCTAGCCTTATTCTCAGCAGGGTCTGGGAACAGACCAACACCAGCTTATACCTAGCATCCAGTTCCTTGCTTCTAAATATCATTTTCCAAGAAAAGGAATCAGGGTTTCTTAGAAAAATGACTAATTTTAAGACTGAGGCAGTGAAAGCCCAAGGTGAGCCTGGAATATCTTGTATCAGAAATCAGGGACACTCACAAAGACTGATAGGTACATCTGGAATTTGAAGAACACAGCATGCCACTGTCTAAATCTGGTCTCATTTGCAATTTGGATATATAATAATAATTATAGATTTTACCCCCACTGCATTATATAGGGAAGCAGGAGTTGACTGAGACGTGTGTGTGTGTGTGTGTATGTGTGTGTGTGTGTAAATTGTCCCTTAGTTTCCTTCACTGACTGGTTACAGGATCCCCACAGGTACCAAAATCTGTAGATACTCAAGTTCCTTATATAAAATGGTGTAGTATTTGTATATAATCTATACACACCCTTTCTCAATCATCTCTAGATTACTTAGAATATCTAATACAAATAAGTGCCATGTAAATAATCATTATACTGTATTATTTAGGGAATAATGACAAGAAAGACATGTGCATGTTCAGTTTGTTGAGTTCACGGATGTAGCATGTGCAGATATTGAGGGTGCATTTACATATTACATATGTAGGTATGTGTAACGATTATGAAGAATAATATAGTGACATGGTTTCACAATATTTTCTCCCCAGATATTTATTAATTTCAAGGGGGAAGGAGCTTGAAGATAGTGCTTTCATTAAGTGATCATGGAAAATGTCATCAACAATGGGACAGTTTGAACTTGTGTACCACCTGATGGGGGTGCACGGAGAAGGACCTGGTGTTTCTTCTATGCTATTCCTGCCAAATATGCATAAGATAAATATGTCATGGGGATACATTAAGTGAACCCAAACTGAGTTAACATTCCACAACATAATGAGTCTACAATTAAAAAAAGGAAAAGCTCATTATAGGGTTTAATAAAAGACTGATGAACTCTCAGAGACTTAAATCTACAGGAAATGGCAAATCGTGATCCTGAACTAATTTTTTTTGATGTATTGAAAAACATGGGGACAAAGGATAAAACTAATGTAATATCAATATTAAATGGTAACAATCAATATTAAGTTTCTGATTTTGAAGACTGTATCGACCTTATATAGGAGAGTAGTTTGCAGGAGATGTACATTAATAGATTTGCATATAATAGGGCATCTAATTGGCAACATTTCCTCAAATAGTTCAGGGATAAATAGGTTTTCTGTACTAAACTTACAGATTTTCTTCATCTGCTAATTTTTTTGTACTACTGGGATTGAACATAGGACCTTCATACTAAACTACAACCTGAGTCCTTTTTATTCTTATTTTTTAAATTTTGAGACACAACCTGGCTAAGTCAGTAAGTTGTGATCCTCCTGCCTTTGCCTCCTCCCAGAGTGCAAAAAAAAATCAAACTTGTAATCTGCCCTGCTGGGTTGCACTATTGGCTAATTTTAACACAATTCTAATAAACCTAATGATTTTTTCCTGAATGTTGTAAGAAGCCTTGTATTTTCTGGCTATTTCAAATGATAGCCTGTTTGATAGTACACAGGAAAGAAAACACACTACAGCAAGAAAAATGAAACGGTGAGGAGTTTGATTTTCTTTCTTTCTTTTTTTTTCTTTTTTTATTAGTACCTGTCTGCAGTACATGTTTCCATTCCTTGCGTGGAGTTGGTCTAGGTATATAACACATCATCATTCCTTTTTTTCATACCTTTCCCCTCCGCTTGCACTCCGTCACTTAATCCCCTTCCCATTTGAGAAAGATCTGTCTCCATATTTCTATTATCTGTTATTTTTGCTCTTTATTTATCATTTGGGTTTCTCTTAT
>RJWT010030985.1:0-14498 GCA_004365215.1 Cuniculus paca | reverse complement strand
ATCCTGTTGCCAGTGGTGTCATGGAGCCCTTTGTCCCTGCTCATTTCTTTGACTGCACAGCCCCCTTGAGACATTTTGACACAAAGGTCTGAACACTCTGGGGAAATGCAATCTACTAATCTGTAGAGAAAAGTTGGTTTCATGTGGGTTTTCTTTTAATATAAAAGGAGCACATCCACTCTACAGATACCAATATGAACCCGCATTATTTTCTATTTAGTGCCATTTGGTGGCAGTCAAATTATTTTGGATGTTGACATAAAGACACCTTCAAGGCATGCTGAGTCTTTGGGATCTCAATTCTATACCACTATATTCTAAATCAAAATTGAGACAAATAATTTAAATTTTAAATGTTTCCTATTATGAATCCAACAAAACCTTTGTTTCATATCAGTTTCCTCTGACTGCAGGCAGTATAAAAGGGAAATTATCAGAAAGAGAAAATTTCTGATAAAAACAAAAGAAGTTATAAGGTAAATCATTTCCATAAAAAGTGCTTATATGTCCTTAAAATAAATGCAGAACAGGACATGCTGACAATTGCTAAAACTTTTATTAGCATAAGTGATTCCATCTTTGGAATTATTCTTTTTTCTGTATACCAATGTTAAATAATAGTGAATGAGGAAACACCTAGAGACCGAGACTATGGGACAGACTAGATTTTATTCCACCCACATACAAGCAGGCTGAAACAAGCAGGAGTGACATCAGCAAGTATCTGGATGAGAGGCTGTGGATATATAGGGTTTGGGTCGGGTGCTGTCATCTCGAAAAATCTAGATGCAATGTTTGTAGTCAAACCTGCAAGGACAGCCAGTGCAGGTGTGTGGACACTGCTGGGCATGCTGACATTGGGGGAGAGCAGGTCCAGTCCTAAATTTCTTTATGGCCCTTCGTTCTTATTTGCTAAAGGCAGCCTAAATGCCTGTTGTTTGTAGGGGACCACATAAAGTTCTTTCTCAGGTCAGACCTGACAACAAAAACTTCTATTTAATAGATAAACTTTTTGTAATGATAAACTCAGATAGGGAAGTATAGGGATTTATAAACGTAAGACAATCAAAAGGAAAATGAAATGTAATCATCATGACAATTTTCAATGAGTTAAATTTCATCTATTGAAATACTTTAGTTAAAAATTCAAAATCAAAATATTATTTCTATTTTCAAAAGTGATTGTGGCTCACAGTTTTTCAAATCCAGAAGACAGTTTGTCAGTTTTGGTCATTCATGCCCCATTTCTTCCTTCCAATACAACCACAGTTCCCTTCCTTACTCCTTAGAAAATGATCTAAACTTGCCTGTAAATGTTTCTCCTCTGGGTCTAGAAGAAAAGACTATCACTCATTCAACTCCAGGTAAGCACCTGCCATGCTGATTTAGCTCCTTTCCTGAAGTTTCTGATTCATGGCTCCCAGAATTCCTTGCTTCCAATCCATTTCCAAGCCTTGCTCTCCAGGCTTTGCGGTAATACTGCACTTTTCAAATTTTTTATTCTAACTCCCCTATGTCTTCAGCAAATTCGATTATGCTTAAGTGTTCTTAAATCAATTTTATTTTTCTTACAAAGACCTCCACTTGATACAGATAGGGTGGGAAAATGAATTGATCATACACACCTAAGTTATGTAGGGTGTTTGAGACAGTACTGTTGAGATGGAATAATGATAAATAATGTCCCAGTGTTGTGGTGTGTGTGTGTGTGTCTGTGTGTGTGTGTGTGTGTGTATTTCAAGGGTAGAAACTTGAAGCATTAGAGCTTTATGACAAAATAGCCAATTTAGTGTTTTCATATTATTGTCTTCCTAAGAATAATTTTCAGGAGGACGAATTGCTGGCATCAGAAGAAAATAAAGAGCATGAGGAATTAAAGCATCCTCAGAGTAGGGTGGCTGATTTCCAGGGCATTGCAAAATAATGACAATTTTAAACCCCCAAATTACCACTTTAAAGGATGAACTGATGCCCATGAGAGTGAACATTAAGATGATTCTGTAATTCAGCAACATACAGCCTCTTTGTTATTTGTTTTTGTTCCTAAGACAACAATCACAAAGACAGGAACTCCGGTTATTTAAAAGGGGAAAGAAAAAAGAATATAATGAGTCACTACACCCTCGCCGATGAAACACCCTCAAATGGTTGTCAGTGCCTAAGGGAGAAGCTCTTCTCGTTCTTTGGAAATTGCCTTTCCTTCATTGCTTACAGAATTCTGTTATTTCCATGCCTGAGGAAGCTCCCTTGTAAAAGGCAGTGAATAATTTCTCCCAGGCCTTTGTTCATTGTCATATACCAATAACAAGAACCAATCTCCTGAATGCCCCAGAGTATCATATCTAGAGTTAAACTTATATAAAAAAGAGTAATAAACTAAAAGTGTGGCAAGAATTTGCTGATTTATACTGTTAAGAATTTTTTATTGTGGATTTTGAGAATACCTGACCAAGGAAGGCAAAGGAAGTTTTGATTGATGTGAATCCAGAAAATACATTTGTAATACACTGCCTGAAACAGCGACTTCTTAAACTATAAATCTGCAACCTGCTTCGACATTTTCTAAAGGAATTTAAAGTTCCAGAAATCCTTTCACCCAGAGGTCAGAATGCAAAGATATTCAGGAAAAACAGGAAAAATGGAGTTTTTATGTTACCATTCATGTACAGCTTTCCTATTTCTCTTGACCTTGATCCCTAAAGTGAATTAAAAGACACATCCTAGGACATATACAGGAGTAGGATGTTTCAGCATCTATAAAACTCATCTTTGTTGACTGTTCTCCTGAGGCTTAGAATGACTGTAAAGACACTAGAGTTAAAATGGGCTCTATAACATCAGTGACAGGGAAAATAGTCCTGTCTTGGTAGAATCTAAGAGAACCAGAAGGAAAGCAACTGAGGATATGAATAACAATATCCCAACAAATTACAAAATCTATACAAAATGGATAAATTCCAGGACATATATACTATGCTAAGATTGAATCCTGAAGAAATAGAAAACCTAAAAAACCAATACAAAGCAATGAAATTGAATGAATAACAAAATGTTTCCCAATAAAGAAAGACCCTGACCTGATGAATTTCTTGCTACATATTACCAAAATTGAAAGAAGGATGAACATCAATTATTTTCAACCTATTCCAAAAAATTCGAGAAACAAGGAATTCTTTCAAACTCATTTATAGACCAACATTCCTTTGATACAAATCAGACAAGGAAACTTTAAAAAAATATAGAGCAACATCGCTAATAAATATAGACATCAAAATTCTCAACAAAACAACTGGCAAGTACAATCCATCTGTACATCAAAAAGATTAGACAGCCTGATAAAGAGAATGGTTCAACATAATCAGTAAACATACTACATCGTATTAATATGATGAGGAACAAGGCTATATGATTATCTCATTAGGAAAAAGTATTCGATAAGATTCAACTGTTTTTAGTGGTACTGGAGATTGAACCCACAACTTTTGAACTGAGCTATAACATTAGCCTTTTAAGATGTTTATTTTATTTTTAATTTTGAGACACAGTATCACTACATCAGATTGCCAAATTGCCCAAGTTGGGCTCGACTTTGAGATTTTTCTTCCTTAGCTTCCCAGAGTGCTGGGATTAAGGCATGTGCCATCAGCATTTCTTTATTATAAGAAAAACTCAATAAAACGAGTATAGAAGAAAGAGGCTCTAGTACCATTGAGACCATATGTGGCAAACCCAGAGCTAACACCATACTTAGTGTTGAGAAGTTGAAATCTTTTCCTCTCGGAGCTAGAACAAAAAAAGATGCCTACTTTCACCACTTTCACCCAACATAATACTGGAAATCCTAGCCACAGCAAATAAAAGTGAGAAAGAAAGAGCCTCCAAGTTGGAAAGGAGGAAGTCAAATTTTCCTGTTTGTAGAAAACATATTACATATAGAAGAATCTAAGGCCTTCATCAAAAAAATTAGAATGGATAAAAGTACTCAGTGAAATTGCAAAATACAAGATCAATATACAAAAATTAGCATTTCTGTACACCAGTAATGAACAATCTGATTTAACTTCGTATTCTTAGGTATTTTTTTCTAACTGTTGTAAATGGATTTCATTTTGTAATTCTTTAACTAGACTGGTTTAATACAGAACTATTAATGCTTTCAAATAACCAAATATAATTTTCCCCTAAAACCCAAGAATTCTACTGCTAGGTGTACAGAGAATTATGTGCACAGAATATTCATCATAGCATTCATCATAGTAATAGCAAAAAAGAATAAGTTAGAAATGATCTAAATGTTCATCAAAAAAGGAAAGAAAAACTATAGCATGAACATCTAATAGAATAATGGATAGTAATTAAATGAAATAGCACCCTAAATATATATATTTGACCAAAAGAAGCACATTACTAAAGGGCATGAGTCCTTGACGTATCATTTTTCCATTCACTATAACCCGGTACTTTTAATCATAAAGCCCTTAGCTAGGGTTTTTCTAGTTAAGTTAGACAATTTGATTTTGAGTTACTACACATATCAAATTCTGTATTCAGTAGTTTCTCAAAACCTGAAGCTTATGGACTTAAGATAATCAGGGAACACACATACAAGTATGCAGTCATTATTCTAGTGGGAATATTCTAAAAGGAACATTTATGTTCCTTCCAAAATAAAAGTGGAAAATAATCAGCCTAAAAATAGGTATCTGACAGCCACCTTCAGGATATGGCACCATAAAGAACCAACACAAAAAGATGTGATCTTTCACAGCACCTACCTTCCTCATGTCCTATGCTGTCAGTGCCCTAAAATGTGTCCACATAGCAACCATTAGCTTCCATATCATAGAGGTCATTTATCATTTTTTTAAAGCACTTTTTTTTGGTACTGGGAATTGAACTCATGGCCTCATGCTTGCCAGACATATCATTCTTTATTATGGCTATTTTAGATGTTTCTTGTTAATACTCTACTAGACTTTGTGAGTAGTACAACGTGCCGATGAATTCTCATTCCTAAGATATTTGGAATGCAGTAGCTTTTGATCAAATTAGTACTCTAGATTTTATGAAACTAAATGGGATATTCTGTCAATGTTAATGTAGCTTCTGCTAAATATCATATTATCAGTGATCAAAGAAAGGACTTTTATTTTATAAAAGATTACATTATCATATTCTTACTATTTGCCAAGCACCCTCTAATCACTTTCCAATAAATTATCTCATTTAACGCTCGGGTGTGCAAGGATTTCATATTCTCTTTATCCTCAGAATGCTTACGTATCTCACATTTGGAACAAATTTGTTCCATAGATAATATTTTGAAAGTCCACTCAGTATGTTGCTAATATTTTGAATGCATTTAAATAGATGACATGCTAGGAAGTCATAAAATAGCCTACCACCACAACTTGCAAAATTTCACATGACATCCCCTGTGTTTGTTTTGCCACCTTCCTGATCCCCTAATGTATCTGAACTAATCAAAAAATGTAATTATAGCCGGGCGTGGTGGCTCACACCTGTAATCCCAGCACTTGGGAGGCTGAGACAGGCGGATCGTTGTGAGTTCGAGACCAGCCTGGGATACAAAGTGAGCTGAAGGCCAGCCTGAACGGCATAGTGAGACCCTGTTTCAAAAACACCAGGCCAGGGATCTAGCTCAGTGGCCTAAGTGCCTGCCTGGCAAGCGCAAGGTTGTGAGTTTAATCCCCGGTGCAGCAAAAAAAAAAAAAAAAAAAAAGTAACTATTACTTCTTTCTACTCACATGGTAATACTGTAACTTTCCAGCTTGCCACAAATGAGAGAGAATATGTAGTAATATCTGGGGCATTAGAAGCAGGTATCTGACTTTCTGTGTGTCCAGAAGGAAACCAACTAATTAGGTGAGGTGGGGAGGCATAGATTCAATTACTAAAGAAGGAAAGAGATGTTGAAGGTGATTAGGTATGGTAAGATTTCAGACATCTGTGAGCATCTTGGATAGAACATAGAGGAAAACAGCTTTGTTTAGGAGGTGGTGACACTTACAGAAACAAAATACTCCTAATGGACAATAGCGCACATACCCACTAAGCTAGTATAAGGACAATCGTTTATTCTAGAAACACAGGGCTGATTTTGAATTTAAACTTTTCTCTGTCAAGCTCCTGGTGGTAGCTGAGTGCAGAAAAGAAAACATTAGCAGGTGTTATCTCAAAGTCAAAGACAAAACCTTAGCTGATTTTTATTAATGCTTGATACTGCTCAAGCAACATCACTGACCCATTCAAATTCTTGTGGAGTTCAATGTGGAGATTTCTCAAAAAACTGACATTAAAAATCACATTTGAGCTGGGCGTGGTGGCTCACACCTGTAATCGCAGCACTCGGGAGGCTGAGACAGGCGGATCGTTGTGAGTTCGAGACCAGCCTGGGATACAAAGTGAGCTCAAGGCCAGCCTGAATGGCATAGTGAGACCCTGTCTCAAAAACACCAGGGCTGGGGATCTAGCTCAGTGGTCTAAGCACCTGCCCAGCAAGCACAAGGTCATGAGTTCAATCCCTGGTGCCACACACACACAAAAAAATCACATTTGACCTAGCAATTTACTTCTAGGCATCTTCCTGAAAGAGTCAAAAACATCATATTACAGTGATTTATGCATACCCGTGTTTACGGTAGCACAATTCATAACAGTAAATCTTAAAAATAGCTTATGTGTCCATCAGCAGATGAATATATGAAGAAAACATGGTACTTACACATAATGGAGCATTACTCTGTCATAAGGAAGGTTAAACTTGAGTTATTTGTATGAAAATGGGTGCACTTGGAGACCATAATGTTAAGGAAAATAAATGAGACACACGAGCTTAATTATCACATGACTTCTCTTATACGAGAAACCCAAGTGTTGTAGTCTGGGCTAAAGAAGGAATAAATTTAATGCAGGACACATAATTTATAGGATTATTTTATAATATTTACCCAAAGTGTCAAATGCAGAAGAGTGCAGGAGATCTGTGTATGCACTAGAGGCCTAAAAAATTCAGCTGAGGGCCTGGATCCCATGACAACGTCCTGCACGAGTTCAGCTGGAGGCCTAGAGCCCATGATAACATCTCGTGCAAGTCTGTACCAAGGATCTGCACTGGGAAGGCCCAAAGGTCAGCGGTGGAAGCTAGAAAGTCTGCACCAGCGGGATGAAGATCTGTGCCAGCAGCTGAGGGGTCTGCACTGGAGCCAGGAAGGGACGCTCAAGGTAAGGACCAGAGCTCCCCTGAAGAGAACCGCAGCCCTCCTCAGCAATAGCAAGGACCAGAGTTCTTCCAACAATGAGAACAGCTGAGCTTATATCAGGAAACCAGTGTGACAAGCTTCTCCAGGAGAACCAATAGCGCACCACGGTCCCCTCCAATTCTACTTTGAAACTGTTGGCAGCGATCCTCAGGTGGGCCTTCCACACCCAGCACCACGCTGACTCAGTTCAGCTGGGTGTTCCAAGTTGACCTGTAGTTAATCCACCAGAGCAAGCATGAATAAAAAACAAAATAAAAGATAGATAATAGAAAGCGGGGGATATATCTTTTTCAAATGGGAAGAGGATCAAGAGGTGGAGAGAGCAGGGAGAGAGGGAGGGAAGGGAAGGGAAGAGAATGAGAAAAGCCTGATCTGTGCTGTCGAGGTACCAAGAAAAACAATCGTTGTGTCCTGCAAACACGTACTAAGAAGAAATAAAAACTGAAAAAGAGCAAAACTCCAGTAATTACAGAATTTCTCATGTTTCTCCCTAATTATCTCACCTTGCAACCAAACCTAATCAATTGAGCTAGTCACTACATAATGAACCATCGTAGAGTGATCTAGAAAGTGAAGGTGGAATGTTTTCTGGAAAAGCAGCTTATGTGGAAAAACCATTCAGGCTTTTCCCTGAAATTTCCCTTTTGGCATTCTCCTATGTGCTCCTGCCCACTTTTATTTTCATCACATATCAAAGAATCTAATTTTTCCTAGAACGTTTGGAATTTAGGTCTTTTTGTGTGTCCAGCATTATCAGGAGAGGCAAACAGACCCAGCCAATACGGGCTGTAGATCACCCTGGCAAGAGGTGGAAGGTCAGAATGTCCTCCTGTGTTGATTCCCTGAACTAGGAAAAACTTAATCTCAGGAGCCGAACATCATCCAACTTGGAGCATCTGTGTACTTTGAACTCTCCCCAAACTTCTGATGGAATGCCGACACCTGCATATCCTTGAAGAGCCCTCATCACAGTATTAATTGAAACTCGGTACTAACATCACCTTCACAAATGCAGTTCATCCCATTTCTCTTTCTCCACTCTTTTGATTTTACACCTATTAAACCACTCACTGCCATCCTTGCCTTACTCATTTCTCACTTCTGTCTCCTACAGCTGCTGAGAGAAAAGACCAGTTTTGTATCCAATTGCTCATCGAATAAAATTGATTTCACAGAACTCTTGAGTTTGTGAAACTCTTGAGTTTGCAAAAAAACAAAAAAAGACATTATTTCTTACTCTTTTAGTCTGTTCTAGTCAAAATGCCCAAAATATCCTCACCTGTGACCATTTGACGTGCGCTATGTCCTGGGATTTACCCATTCGCAGTGACAGAACCTGAAAGGGGGCAGAGGAAGAAGAGGGCCTCAGTGTGTGTTCAGTTTTCCTGGGTGCCTGCATGTGGAAGCCGTTCCAATCTTTATCATCACTTTCCCTTAATGATGGAGGTGGGAAAGAAAACACGCGGAGTACACCGTTCACAAGGGATGCAGTGTCATGCAGGGAGCATAGTCCTACTATTAGAAACCAAGGGAAATTGCTCACACAAAATACCATTCAAGAAGCATGTTCCATAGGAAGGAAGTCATTAAAGCGCGTAGGTGAGCTTAGCTAAACTCCTCAAGTTAATTCGGGGACCAAGTAATAAAATTAAATAAACACAAATAAGAATTCTCTTAAGTAGGAAGATTCCTAGATTTTCATAACTTAGTAAAGAACACTAAATTAAAATTGAAATCTTTTCATTTTTAAGTAATGCATATTTAATTTATCTGTCTTTATAAACCTTCAAATATATAGTATAATGGACAAGTTTTTCCAAAAGATTATTTTGTAAGAGATGAATCCATTTCTTGTTTCTAAATATAAAACTCTTTATGCAAAGAAAATAATGACTTCCAAAGCTATAAAACTACGAAATATTATATAAAAATGATAATGACGTGTAATTAATCAGAAAGCACTAACTCTGAGAATCACAAGTTGTCTACCCTAACAAGAAACTCAAACAATGCTTTAAACTTAGCTATTCTGTCAGAACTCAAATTGTTATGGCAGAGGAGAGAAGACTATCAGGACAATCATTGTAGTAATGAGCTCATTAAGGTTATTGAAATATTATTTTTAATTATGGGATCACTATGTACCTATTACTTCACATTGGAATTAGTAAAAAGCTGTTATGAACACAAGATGTTTGAAATCCTGAAACATACAGCAACATACATCACTGGAGTAAAGCCTCCCCCTGCACCAGCCCTGAAATACCTTATTTCTGAAAATATATCTACTAACGCCTGCTACTTCAGTTTTAGTATATCATCATTACTGAAATGTGAATATAAGTTAAATATAAGTACCATCGCTTCTGAAACCTCTAGCGTGTAAATTAATCATATATCTATATTACGGGTTTTAATGGCCAGCTGTACTTTGCTTCTTCCATCATCCGATATCATCAGAAACATCTGCTAGCTTTTCCAGAGAAGAATTAATTGTTTTTCTCTTCTTCATTGTTTCTGAAACTCTCGTAATTCTGGTCACACCAAATAGCAGAAACAAAATAGAACATTTCTGACAAATGTTTCTATGAAACAGTTATTTAACAGTTATTTATACATCAATCACTAACACTGACCAAGACCTGGGAGCATAAGTTGAAATTCAGCTGATAAGTTCAACTTACTTCTTCACTAGAATTGTGTTGCAATTGTTTATCAGGCTACAGTTTAGCAAAGGAGGTTTGCTATATAGACTCGAACACATGGGACTATCTCTGTCCTTAAACCCTCCACACTCCCATTCTTCGGTTTTATCCTGTATGCAACCACAATATTCTTCACTTATTTTGAGTTTGACTATTATGGGTATCTGAAATAAGAGTAATCACACAGTATGTGTAGTTCAGAGGCCGGATTACTCCTTCCAGGTTCATCCATATTATCACACATTGCAGAATTTGCTTCATTCTTAAGGGCAAATAATAGTCCATTGCGGGTGTACACTACATTTTAAAAATCCATTCGTTTCTTGATTGGACATTTAGCTCATTTCCACAATTTGACTATTATGAATAAAGCTGCAATGAACATGAAAGTATTAGTAGCTCTTCAAGATCTTGACTTCATTTCTTTCATTTAGGAATGCAGAGATAGACTGCATTATCATATTATAGTTCTGTATGTAATGTTTAGTGGAACTGCCATACTGTTTCCCATAACTACTTCACCATTCTGTATTCCCACTAGCAGTGTTAAGAGAGTTCCAGTTTCTCCATACCATCATCAATGCTTGTCTTTCATTTTTTTAATAACCCATCAGGATGGGTGAGGGGAAAGCTCATGTGGCTTTGATTTGCATTTGTCTGATGCTCAGTAACCTTAAGCTTATTTTCTTATAACAGTTGGCTATTTGTAAAGCTTCTTTGGAGAATGTCCAAGCGCTTGGTCTGATTTTTAATCAAGTTATCCATTCTTTAAACTTTTGGATTTTAGTAGTTCTTTATTTTGGGTATTATTAAGCCCCCATCAGAATATGGCTTGTAAATAATTCCTTCCATTCTGCAGATTACTATTTCATTCCAATTTATTGCTTCTTGTGTTGTACAGAGCTTTTACTTTGCTGTCCATTTTTGTCCCCTTTCTCTTCTGATAATAGAATAAACGCACACTATCAATTCTAAATTATTGATTAGATAGAGTGTGAGCTAAACATCTCATAGACTATTGTGGTCACCACGTGTTTATTGAGTACTGATGATAATGCCTTGCACAGTAGCAGACACTGAGATAGCAGCGGTGTAAAAGACTTACGCTTACACACAGATGACCTTTTTCTGGGAGAGAAATGATTGAAGAAAAGAGTGTATAGTAAAATGTCAGTGTTTGGGGTAAAATAGCAGACTGATTATTTTTACTTTATTGCTTGTATTATAACCTATTAACTCATTCTTTTCAAGATAAGCAATATAGAAATGAAATTACAAAATAATATGTTCTAGGAGGCATTTTTCACAGAATCTTAATCTGAATAAAATCTAATAAGTGTTTAAAACATGCGGATAGTTTACAGATTCAGAATATATTGTCTCATAAAGAGTAGGAGACAAGCACACTACTGTAGCAGAGTATGGTTCAGTTCTTTTTCTCTCTGCTAATGGCGACTCATAGGTTACCTCAAGGGAAAAATTAAACTCTGGCAATTCATATAGTATTTGCAACATTTTTTTCAAAGTGAGTGTCAATGTCACTCAACCTCTGGACAAACATTCTCCCAAGTACTTCACTGATTTTGTGCTATTGAGGTTTTCTTTTATATGAATTCCTTAAATAAATGTCTCTGATAATGATAGCTACCACGTACAAAGCAAAAATATCTGTTACCTCATTTAATCTGTACATAAATTTATAGAACTATCAGTCCTAGTTACAGATACAGAAACTGAAGCTCAGAGAAGTTAAGTGGTTTGTTCAAAACCATATAACTAGTAAGAATTGGAATGGAGAATTGAACTAGATATTTGACTCCTATGTCTTACCAAGATAATTATAATATTATTTTATATTCATATATAATAATACATTGGATAAATAATATATGACACATTATATTATGTGGGGAGAAGTTGCACCAGAGATCAACCACACTTTTGGGGTTGGAGCAAGGCCAGCCCTGAGAACATGGAGAGCCAGGGACGAGCCCAGTGAAGGAGTTGTTGGGACTGGAGCAAGGCCAGTCCCAGGGACGCAGAGGCAGACCGTGCAAACAAGCTGACCTCCAGCTCGGTGGCATGTTAACAGGTGTCCTGCCGTGGTGTTAACTACAGCACAGATAACTCTGAAACTCTTTCACTTTCAGTGCTCTCAGCAAAGCACAGACCTTGCACTTTCGACCCCTTCGAGCACTTTCCCCCAGTTTACTGAGTATAAATAAAGATGCAGACCACGCTGGGTTGTCGCTGCCTCTCCATCCGAGAGGTCAGCTCCCTCCCGGTCCCAGCTTTCCTTTGGTTGTGTGTTTTGTTTTTTCTTAATCTCCCATCACCCTCTCTCAGGAAGGACCCAGCTGGCTGTGCAGGTCACGGCAATATTAGGTATTATGATATTTGTTACACTTTCTAAAAAAATAGCCAATTCTGGCCTTAAAAAATAAAAGACAGAATTTATTACTTCCTATTTTCAGGATTTGGCATAAAAAATAATGATAATAATCAGTTTTGAAGCAGATGCTCAGCCAAAATAGTCGAACAGGTAGGAAGAACTTGAATTTAAACCATTGAATTAAAATTTATTCAGAGAAATAAGGAAGTCTATTTATTGGAAACCATTTCCTCCCATGGTTGTAATTATACTTCTCTATTTTATTGAAACTTTTCTGAACACAGTTATTCTTCCTCATCTAAAAATATCACATAAACTTCTTTGAAATACTCTAATTCTCTGCCTCTTCAATTATTGCATATTTGAAAACTTAATGAACTCATATTTGATTACAGGTCATTATGCACATTTTTGGGAACCAAAAGTACCAGGAGTCTTTAAAAGACAGCCTTACTGGGTTTGGAGACGTGGGTTGTTTATTTGACTTTTACTCTCTCCACTTTATTGATCAAAACTCCTTACTCTTGAACATCACTGCAAAAACAAAATAAAGCAAACGGAACTACTGTTATACCAAGATCTCAACCTAAAATGACATCATTAGAGAGAATGATGTGTATTATAAGTGCTTATGATATTAATAAATATTAGTCTACCATAGTTAGTCTACAGAATATATTTTTAAGGCATACATTAATTAAAAAGTGAGAATTTGAAACATATACCCCAGAGTTTCATTGTAAAGTGAACCTAGATAATTAAAGAGTATGAGGCACAGTTGGAATTATGATGAGTATTATAGGCAAATGAGATTCAATTTCCCAAAATTCTCAGGGACAGGAAGAGGGAGGGTTTAGCAGGCATGAAAGCAAGCTAGTGAAACCCACCACAATCTCAAAACATAAAAAGGGTTTCTGCCCACGGTTCTTGCCCTAACAAACACATCCCGAGGGAGCCCACTTAGAACTCAGGCAGCAGGAAGAGGCTGTGTGTGTCATAAGGGTCCCCAGAATCGTGCAGCTGACCAGGATGGTTCCTGGCTGGAGTTCACTTCGGAGCACTCTGCCTCATTTAACTCACTTTCTGCACCATTTTGAAATGCTCTTCAGTGGACCTTTTATCGAGTTACAGGAGGTAAAATTTCTAGTTCCAGGATGTGTTTTCTTTGCTCTGTGACTTTATCATAATGTCAACTATATCATGTTAGTTTTTTGCTGTAACAAAATCATATAATTCTATTCAGTCTTGATTTTAAAACTCTGATCAGTCTTTGAGGAGTTCTTCCACTGTACTGCAATTTTAATTTTTCAAATTTATTCTTTTTCAACAGTATTTGAAGTTCAGATGTTTTACCATTAAATTTATGCTAGTAGTCTCTAAATATTACTTTATATAACCTCACTCCAATGCTCAGAGTGCTTTAAATTACTCTTAATATAAAATTCAAGCCTCCAGCCTAACTTCTCCACAGAGCTGCAAATTTACATATTAACCACTTTCTGGAAACACCTGCCTGGACATCCCATAGATGTTTGAAACTCAAGACACACAAAACAGGATTCCTCAATTTCTCATTAATCCTGAGCCCCCATCCTTTCCGACTGGAAATCTAGTGTTCCAAAATAAGAGACATCATCCTAACCCTTGAATATGAAATTTCCTTAAATGACTAGAACCAACTAATCACCAAATTTTGCCAATTCTACTTCATAAAACTCTCTCAAATCCATATTTTACCTTTATGCTTACTAGTAATACTATACTTTATTGCCATATTATTCCTTCTCTGGACATGAAATTGAAACTACTTATACCAGACTATGTGCCTGAATAACCTTAGCTATCTGAACCTCATTTTCTTTATCCATTAAATAGGAGATAGCAGAGTCTATGTAATTTTTTGTTATCATTGTTTTGATTATGAGATGTAACAAGTAACATATGATAATCATCTCTTAAATCTTAGTTTAGAATAAACACTTATAAAAGCTGCATTTGCAATAAAACTTTATATAAAAATATTACTTAAGAGCTTACTGTTTCAGGCATTTGGCAAAGTACTAGATGGGACATAGTCCCTGTAGCTTACCCTGAAGAAGAGACAAGCATTAACATAGA
>RJWT010030984.1:0-14503 GCA_004365215.1 Cuniculus paca | reverse complement strand
AGCTCCCATCTGTTTGTGGAGGCTGTGTCTAACCGCTCTAGAGAGTATACCTCTTAATACTGTTACAGTGGCAGTTAAATTTCAGTGAGTTTTGGGGAGGATGTGCAAACTACAGCATTTATCTTAATTTAACTTTCTTTAAACTGTTAGTCCAGAGTCTGCTTTTTCTTTTTTCCTTTTCTTTAGGGCCTTTATGCATAGCAGCTTGATTTCTTTTCCTTTACCTTTGTACTTTTTTTCTCCCATGCTGGGGATAAAACCCAGGGCCTCGCACATGATATACAAGTGCTCTACAACTTAGCCATATCCCTGGCCCCATTTTTGCACTTTATATTTACTAGTATTTCTATTTTTATTGTCTGTTTAGCTGCATATGTTCTTCATTTGTTTACTTTCTTTATATGTTGTTACAGGCTAGAAACTTTTTGCTAGAGTCAATAATATTTAATTAACTTATTTATCAAACACTTGAATGTCTCCATGCCAGTCATACAGGAGCTCCTTGTCTTTCAACATAAGTAAAAGTACAGGGCCCAAAATTTCTGGAGTTTCCAAATTCAGTTCTGGGTTTTGAGGTTATATGAGTTTTATGTATTTTGGTGGTAAAAGGAAGAATTAGGTTGATTCTCTCTCTTTCTTTTTTCTTTCTTTCTTTTTCTTAAATTTTGAGGCATGGTCTCTGTGTTGCCAAGGCTGGCCTTGAACTTGATGTCCTCCTGGCTCAGCCTTTTGAGAAGCTAGGACTGCAGCTGTGCACCATCACATCCAGGTTTTTTTAATCTTACTTGACTTTATTTTATATTAAAATTTTTTTTTCAGCACTAGAGTTTGAACCCAGGAGTGCTGTTCTGCCATGGAGCTACATCTTTACCACTTTTTAAAAATTTTGAGACAGGGTCTCACTAGATTTCCCAGACAGAACTTGAACTTGTGATTCTTCTGCCTCAGCTTCCTTTAATGCTGGAATTATAGCCCTATACCACTGCCTCTGTCTTTGTTTTGTTTTTTTGAGACAGGGTCTCACTATGTAATTTAGGCTATCCCTGAACTCACTACGTAGCCCAGGCTGGTCTCTAATTTATGGAAATCCTTCTGTCTCAGCCTCCTGAGTGCTGGATTACAGACATTTATAGTCATGAACTACATTCCCAGTCTTTTGTTTTATTTTACTTTTTTACTTTTGAAGATAAGTCTAGCTCAGGCTGTCCTTGAACTTGTATGGATCCTCTTGCCTCAGCCTCTCCAGTGTGGGGGTTACAGGCATGGGCCTGGCGCTATATATATATATATATATGTTTTGTTTTGTTTTGTTTTGTTTTGTTTTTGGTATTGGAAATTGAACTCATGACCTCATGCTTGCCAGGCAGGTAACTGTGTCACTGAGCTATATCCCCGGCCCTATTTTATTATTCTTAAGGGACTTTTTTGTATTTTGATTCATATTATATATATTTGAGACGCTAGTAAAAGTTTTTCCTTTGTATTCTAAAAAACTTATAATCACATTGTTTTGTTTTTAGACCAATTACATCAGCCTTATTCTTAATAAATGAGAATATAGCTTTCCTGTTTTAAACATAAGTATTGTTTCCATTGGAAGTGAGCTTTTCTATTTGAAGTTATTTGATACCTTTTTAAAAATATCTTTGGGAAAAAAAATACCTTTGGGTTGAGGTTGCTGGTCAGTGGTAGAGTGCTTGCTAGCATTATTGATGCCCTGAGTGTAATCCCCAGCTTTGAAAAAAAAATCAATAAATAAAATAACACACCCTGATATTGCTGGGCATAGTGGCACATACCTATAACCTCAGCACTCAGGAGGCTGGGGTTGCAGAATGGCGACTTTGAGACCAGCCTGGGCTACATGGTACCATATGGAGAAATGTCTCAAAAACCAAAAACAACAAAATCCTTTATTGTGTTTATTGTGGAAATTAATTGAAAGGTTTCATTTTTTGCAGTATGGAGGATTAAACCCAGGGCCTTCATGCTGAGTTTCTGAGGCTGGGCTCGAACTTGTGATCCTCTTGCCTCGACCTCCCTGAGTGCTAGGATTCGAGGAGTATGCTATAGCAAATTAGCACTAGTTTGTTGCATTGTGACTATCTCTAACTCCATGACTGTTTCTTCATTCCCAGAAACTGGCAGAGCTAAAACGAAAGACTGTGCCTTTGAAAAAAAAATTGGAGTCCTACTTAGATTTAATGCCGGTAATTATTCTTATGTGTTTTGTTTTGTTTAATTTTAAAGTCATTATCTCTAACCTTCCACAAAGGCAATAAATGATTATAAAAATTCTGGGTTTATGTCTAAAGATTTAAAATCAATGGTGAATTTCAGTA
The DNA here is from genome assembly GCA_004365215.1 of Cuniculus paca. Lineage (NCBI taxonomy): Eukaryota > Metazoa > Chordata > Mammalia > Rodentia > Cuniculidae > Cuniculus > Cuniculus paca. The sequence goes on along the minus strand of RJWT010030984.1, from coordinate 12,161 downwards.
TTGTGTGTATGTTGACTATTTCCTATAAAAAATTTTTTTTTATTTTATGGAAGGGATTGCAGTATGTTTTTTCCTCCTTTGAATCTGAAATGAATCACTGTAATCTTTCCTTATATTTTTCTTTAAAAGAATCCATCTCTTGCTCAAGTGAAAATTGAAGAAGCAAAGAGAGAATTAGTAAGTAATTCCCATTTTTTCTTCATATTTGTATTTATTTATTTTTATGTGTTTACTTATTTTTTGTTTTTTGAGACACAGGGTCTTGCTATGTTCAGGCTGACCTGAAACTCTTGGTGATCCTCCTGCCTCAGCCTCCCAAGTGCTATGATTACAGGCACGCACCACCATACCTGGCTATTTCATTTCTTTTAAAAATGTATAAAGAAGCTGGGTATGGTGGCGCACACCTGTAATCCCAGCATTTGAGAAGCTGAGGCAGGAGGATCCTCATGAGTTTGAGGCCAGCATGGGCTACATAGCGAGTTCAAGGCCAAACTGAACTATATAGTGATACCCTGTCTCAAAAAACAAAAACAAAAAGTAATAAGGACAATGGCAATGAGAATGGAAAAGAAATTATGTGAGTGATGTTGTGGAGATAGAAGCAAAGGTCAGAAAAATTTCTGCATCTGTCACTACACCAGTGTATTTCTCTAGATTTTTCACCTCGTCAGGTGTTTATTAGGATCAGTTAAGAGTCTGAAAACTTTTGAGGGGAGTTAGAAGAAGAAGAGAGGTCTAAAAGCAAGGGAACAAGCCAGGAGTGATGGCTCATGCCTGTAACCCTACCACTAGGGAGGCTGAGATAGAAGGATCCCGAGTTCAAGGCCAGTTTGAGTTACATAAACAAGACCCTGTCTAAATGAACAAACAATACATACATACAAGGGAATGTTTAATGCATATTTAATTTTTAATGGTATTGAAAAAAAATTTCTGTGCTAATATTTTTCTTTTTTGTTCCCTTTATTTTAAATAACATTAGACATTATAGCATTATTTTATGTCTTTATTTATGGTATTTCTTTCTACATTTAGGATACAATTGAGGCTGAACTTACAAAGAAGGTAGACATGATGGAACTGTAACCAGAGCCAAATAAACATCCTTTTCCCTAGCAAAATAAGTTGAATAGAACTTTATGTAGGATATTTGTCTGCTTGGCATTGTGCCTTAACAAAATTTCTGTGTTCTTAGTTGAGATAATAATGTCCTTATTGACAGAATAATAGTCCCAAGTTCTGTGTTGCATTTTTGTGCCAAATACAATTTTCATATTAAAAAACATTTTCTCAAGCTGAGTGTGTTGGATTTTCTGTGTGGTGGGCATTTAAGAATCCAGAGCTGGGCCTGGTGATGCATGCCTGTAATCCCAGCACTTGGGAGGCTGAGACAGGAGAATTGTTGCAAGCTTGAGACCAGCGTGGGCTACAAAATGAGCTCAAGGCCAGCCTGAATGGCATAGTGAGACCCTGTCTCAAAAAGACAAGGGCTGGGGATTTAGCTCAGTGGTATAAGCACCTGCCTGGCAAGTGCAAGGTTGTGAATTCAATCCCTGGTGCCAGAAGAAAAAAATCCTTCAGCCTCAAGTATATAAGAAGTTATAGGCTGGCCCAGATTACACAGTGATGCTGTCTCAGAACAAACAAAGTCTCTTAGCATCTGTAGCATCTTAGCATCTTTGTCACAGCTGTCACATATATACTCACTAGGTCAGCTAAGGTGAACGGGAAAGTTGTTCAATTCCTGCCCTATTTCTCTCACTTTTCTTTCTCCAGTGACTTGGTATGGTTCTTTCTGATCAGCTCACCTACTTGCCTCCCAAATGTTAATATATTCAGGAATTTAGTGTGTTTTTAAAATGACCTTTTAGGGCCGGGGATTTAGCTCAGTGGTGTAAGCGCCTGCTTGGCAAGTGTGAATTCTATCCCCAGAACCCCAAAAAAAAAAAAAAAGTGACCTTTTAATCCAGGAGTAAAAAGATGAATAATTCAACACATGGCACTAGATGGTAGATCCATACTTCATACCTTATGTCAGGATAATCCAAAGGATTAAAGATCTAAGTATAAAAAATTTTTAAATAAAGGTCCTGAAAATCATAGAGGAGTTTTATTTTTATATTTTTAAATTTTTGGTGCCAGGAATCAAACTCATGATCTCAGGTGTGCCAGACAGGTGCTGTGCTGCTGAGCTATATCCCTGGCCCTGGTAGAGGGGTTTTAAGGTTAACTATTTTTACATAATGACAGAGTCAGAAACATATAGCCAAGACCCAGGAGCCACAAATGAAGTGATTGAGCTGCTTATTTTGAAATACTAAAAATTACTACATGGCCGGGTGTCATGGCGCATGCCTATAATCCCAGCACTTGGGAAGCTGAGGCAACAGAATCACTGGGTTCAAGGCCAGCCTGGGCTACATAGCAAGACCCTGTGTCAAACAAAAGAAAAAACCGAAACTGAAAATTACTGCATGGTATAATCTAAGCAAAATCAAAGGACATGAGGAATGTACAAGAAGGAAAGAAGAGAGTTTTTTTTCACTATATACATGTTTGTACTTTGATTTAAAGTGTTGTGCAATTAAAAAATAATCTTTTTAAAGATTATCTAGCCAAGCATGGTAGTGTATATCTATAAAACTATCATTCTGGGAGGCTGGCAGGATGATAACAAATTTGAGCCTAGTGAGAGAATTTAGCCACTTAAGGCAAGCCTATCTCAAAAGGGCTGGGAATGTAACAGTGCAAATGTAGCAGACCATTCCCCACCCCTCCCACCCTGGCTGTCAGTAAGTATACTTCAGTTGCTCAAATGACAGTTCCTGTTGCAATTCTGGTTGCTTCTGTTTCTTAGAAACAGCTGGTCACTGTGATGCATAGCTGGTCACAATGATGCATATCGTAAGAACCATTCCCCAATTGACAAGCCATTCTGTCTCTGTACTTCCTGCTTGCTTGTCTCATATAAGTCCTAGACCACCAGACATAGGGAATGATCCCAATCAGTGCCTGTCTGACATAAAATAAATCTGCTTCCAAATCCTAGGCATTGTTTCGGTGTTTCTATTTACTGCTACACACACAGGCCCTAGGTTCCATACCCAGTACTGGAAAAAAACAAAAAACAAAAAACAAAATACATAAGATTTACCAGAAACTGCAAGTGAAGGTACTGATAGATACTTTGTGTCAGCCTAGAGATTTTTAAATACTTTTTTTTATTGGTTATACAGATTAATGGGTTGCATTTTGATGGAATCATACAAGCAAATAGCACACTTTGATCATTTTCTGTCCCCTCCCAGCTCAGCTTCCTCCCTAGTTTCCCGTTGGGGCGGGTAATATTCATAATATATTTTGCTCCTGTCCTCCCCCGACTTATTTGTCCTTACACGCTCTTCCCCTTATTCCTGTCTTATCTAATAGACTACCTTCTACTTTCTTGTCATCTTTTTTAGATTTCACCTATTAGGGAGAACATGTGATATTTGTTTTTCTGGGTCTGGTTTATTTCTCAACCTGATAGGACCATCCATCTTGCAAATAACAGAATTAGTTGTTTCTTGTGGCTGAATAATACTCTCTTGTGTATACATATCTCATCTTCTTTACCCATTCATCTGTTGGTGGGCACCAAGGCTGGTTCTGTATCTTGGCTGTTGTGAATTCTGCCATAATAAACATAAACATGCAGGTACCACTGTATATGCTGACTTTAACTGCTATGTGTATATGCCAAATAGTGGTATAGCTGGATCAAATGTTAGCTCTATTTTTAGTTTCTTAAAGAACCTCCATACTGATTCCATAGTGTCTATACTAATTACATTCCCACCGGCTGTGTAAAAGGGTCCCTCCCCCCGATCCTTGCTACCACTTACTATATTTTTGTATTGTTCTTTTTTTTTTATTATTAGTAGTTGTTTGCAGGACATAATGATCACATTCATTGTGGGAAGCTGGTCCATATACATAACACATCTTAATTGCTTTTACTTTCCTTTCCTTCCCTCGTCCCTCTTATTGTTTCAGGTTTGGGGTGTTTGTTTTGTTTTTATTTTGTTTTGTTGTGAGACAGAAGCTCATCACATAGCCCAGGCAGGTCTCAAACTTGTGGAAATCCCCTCTCAGTCTCCTGAGTGCTGAGATGACAGACATGTGCCACCACACCCAACTGGTTTTTGTATTCTTGACAGTAACCTTTTTTTTAAAGGGCTGGCATTTCTCAGTGTAGTTTTGTTTTGTTTTGGTACCAGGTATCAAACTCAGGGCCTCATAACTTGCCAGGCAGGCGCTGTGCTGCTGAGCCATTTCCCCAGCCCTCACTGTAGTTTTGATTTGCATTTCCCTAATGGCTAACAATGTTGAATATTTTTTCATATGCTTGTTGGCCATTTGTACTTCTTTTGAGAAATATCTGTTCAGTTGATTTGGCAATTATTAATTGGGTTGTTTGATTTTTTTGGTGGTGTTTTCTGAGTTCTTTATACATTCCGCATATTAATCTTCTGTCAAAAAAGTACCTGGTAAAGATTTCCTCCCATTCTGTAGGGTATCTCTTCCCTCTGTTTGTTATTTTGCTTGCTGTAGAGAAACATTTCAATTTGATGCAATTCTATTTGTTTCTTGCTGTTACTTCCTGTGCTATTGGAGTCCTACTCAAGAAGTCTTTGCCTGTACCCATGGCTTCAAGTGTTTGCCCTAAGCTTTTCATCTGTTTCAGTTTTAGGTCTTATAATAGGCCTGTGGACCATTTTGAATTGATTTTTGTACAGGCTAAGAGAGAAGTATCTAATTTCAGTCTTCTGCAAGTGGATATCCAGTTTTCCCAGCACCATTTGTCACAGAGGCTATCTTTTCTCCAAAGCATATTTTTGGCTTTTTTTTTTTTTTTCTGTCCAGAATCAGATGGCTTTAGTTGCATGGGTTTATTTCTGTGTCCTCTGTTGTATTCCATGGTCTAGATGTCTATTTTTGTGTCAGTATCGTACTGCCTTTGTTACTATAGCTTTGTAATATAATTTGAAATTGGGTATTGTGATTCCTCGAGACTTGCTCTTTTTACTTTGTATTGCTTTGACTATTCTGGGTCTATTGTATTATATGAATTTTTGGATTTTTTTCCCTACTTCTGTGAAGAATGTCATTGATATTTTGATGTGGATTACATTGAATCTGTGTATTGCTTTTAGTATTATAGCTGTGTTGACAACATTAATTCTGGCATGAACAAGGAGGTCTTTCCATCTTCTACTGTCTTAGATTTCTTTATTCAGTGTTCCAACATTTTTACTATGGAGGTCTTTTACTTCTTTGGTTAGATTGATTCCTAGGTGTTTTATTTTATTTGAAGGTATCGTGAATGAAATTGTTTTCCTGATTTCTTTCTGAACCAGTCTATTATTGGTGAAGCTATTGATTTTTTTAAATATTGACTTTATATCCTGCTACAATGTTGAATTCATTTATCAGCTCTAAAAGTCTTTTGGTAGAGTTTTTAGCATTCTAATATAGGAACATATTATCTGCACACAAAGGTAATTTGATTTCTTTCTTTCCCATTTGTGTCTCTTTTATTTTTGTTTCTTTCCTAATTGCTCTAGCTAAAATTTCAAGAACTACATTGGGTAAGAGTGATGAGAGTGGGCCTCCTTGCCTGGTTTCCAATTAGAGAAAATGCTTTCAATTTTTCCTCATTGAGAATATTCCATGAGATGCTAAGAATGTAGTTGTTCAGTTACAAGAATTCCGTTAGAAGAAATCTGTAGTTGTTTAGTTGTTGGATGGACTGTACTGTAGATATCTGTGAAGTTCATTTGCTCTATGGTGTAGTTTAACTCTGATGTTTCTCTGTTGATTTTTTTTTAATTAAAAAAAAATTTGGGACTGGGGATATAGCTCAGTGGCACAAGTGCCTGCCTGGCAAGCACAAGGTCCGGGGTTCAATTCCTGGTACCAAAAAAAAAAAGAAAAAGAAAAAAAGTTGGTCAAAAATTTTTTGGTCTAGATAATGTGTCTCGATGAGAGTGGAGTAATAAAGTTACCCACTATTACTGTACTGGGACTGTTATGTTGGGGCCTTTATGTTCAGTTGTGTTTGTCTTATGAAAATGGGTACACCCATGTTAGATACATAGTTATAGATATAGATATAGACATATAGATATATTTACAATTGTTATATTGTTTTGATAGATTGTTCCCTTTACCAATTTGTAGTGAGCTTTTCCCACATAAGTAATTTTGTCTTGAAATCTGCTTTGTCAGATATGAGTATGCTTGCTTTTAGATTCCATTTCTATGCAATATTGTTTTCTAGCCTTTCATTTTGAGTCTTTGTATGTCTTTGCTAATGAGGTATGTTTCTTACAAGCAGCAAATAGTTGAGTCTTGGTTTTTAATCCAATCTGCCAGTCTGTGTCATTTAATTAGAGAATTAAGACCATTTACATCCAGAGTTATTATAGGAAAGTATGTGCTAATTTCTATAATGTTATTCATTTTCTAATATTTGATTCTTATTTCTCAATAATTTATCTAACTAGGCATGGTAGTGCATACCTGGAATCACAATCAGGAGGCTGAGGCAGGAAGATCACTGCACATTTAAGCCCCTCCTGGTTACATAGTGAGTTCAAGGCCAACCTGAGAATTACATAGTGAGACTATCTCAAAAAAAATGCACAACAAGCTGGGTGTCGTGGCTCACGCCTGTAATCCCAGCACTCGGGAGGCTGAGACAGGTGGATCGTTATGAGTTCAAGACCAGCCTGGGCTACAAAGTGAGCTCAAGGCCAGCCTGAACAGCATAGTGAGACCCTGTCTCAAAAACACCAGGGCTGGGGATCTAGCTCAGTAGCCTAAGTGCCTGCCTGGCAAGCACAAGGTTGTGAGTTCAATCCCTGGTGCAGCAAAAAAAAAAAAAAAAATGCACAACAGGAATACCAAAAAACTTACCTATTCTTCCTTTCATGTGTGTAGGATTCCTTTAAATATCTTCTGCACTGCTGGCTTAGTGGTCATGAATTTTCTCAGTGCATCTTTAATTTTCCTTCAGTTTGGAGGGTAGCTTTGCTGGATATAGTAATCTAGGGTGGCAATTATTTTCTTTCTGGAAATACATCATTCCATGCCTTCCTGGCCTTTAGGGTTTCTGCGAGACATCTGAAGTTGTTATGATGTGTTTGCCTCTATCACTGACTTGTAGCTTTCAATATTCTTTCCTTATTCTGTACCCCTGGCATTTTAACTGTAATGTCATATGGAGACATTCTTTTCTGGTCATGCTTGTTGGAGTTTCTAAATGCTTCATATACCTGGATGTTGATATCTTTCCCAAGATTTGGAAAGTTTTCTTTTATTTTTTCATTAAATAGATTTTCTGTCTCAGCCTAGAATTTTTTGCCCAACAAAATATCCAGCAAAACTAAAAGGAAAACTTTTTAGTCCAACAAACCTGAGAGAATTCACTGCCTGCAGGCCTGTTCTATAAGCACATTAAAGACATAAGGAATATTTGGCTTTCGAATACTCCCTACTTGTCAAGTAGCTGTCATCTCTCTTCCCCTCTTTTCTCCACCTTCAAATAAATCATCTTAGTTTAAACTGGGCTTCTTTGATTCTTTACTAATGCTGGGTTTATGATTGTGCCGGGAGCTGTGTTTTCCAGCAGAGCAGCAACTTACAGTCCATGTCCACATGTTGCACTGTAAGGTATACACTTGGCAACTCTTTCTTTGTTATGTAGAAGAATCTGGCCTAATTTTGGCCCATTGAACTGTAACGCAAATACCAGAAGAGCTCCTTATTACCATTTACTGCTACCAAGGACAAAACGCACCCTTTTATCTTATGAAAAGTGAATGAAGGCAAAGAGGAAGGAGGTGTGATTCCATCTGGAAGATGAGTGTTTTGCAAAAATCTTTATTGGGTGTTGAAAACTGGAAAAAATGATTTATCCAGAATTCATGTGTCTTGACAAGAACTACGGTTCTGTTTTTAGATATTGTGGAAAATAATTTTTGATGTATTTGTCTGGTTTTCTCTTTCTCTGGCTCCTCCCCTTTCTAAAAAAAAAAAAACCACACACCAAACAAAAGGAGAATGAAAATGTTATTACTAAATGCTGTGAAAAAAATGGAAGCCCAAATTGCTGAGCTGTCCATACCTGACTCACCACCTGTGTAGGAGCCAGCCCTGTTCCTTCTGATAAGCCCCTCCTCCTGCAGGGGAGACCTTCCAAATGTTAATTTTTCTTCTTTTTGAAAATATAAATAGTTGCTATCTTGTAATCTACAAATTTAAGAATTCAGTATTAAATCTCTAGCACTAACAAAAAGCAAGACATAAGGAAAGTAATAAATATGAATCTATGCAAAGGAATAATGAAACCCCCAAATGAAAACATGAGTAGAGGTACATTTTTCTTATTCAAAAAATGTTTTTATAAAGCCAGGCATGGTGGTGCACACCTGTAATCCCAGGACTTGGGAGGGTGAGGCAGAAGGATCACTTCAAGTTCAAGGTTACCCTGAACTACCTAGCTAGACCCTTTCTCAAAAAACAAACAAACAAACAAACAAACAATAAATAAATAAATGTATGTCTTTAAGAGGTAATTGGTCATTTAAGGCAAAAATAATAATGAGCTAGATGTGAGGGCACACACCTGTAATCCCAGCACTTGTGAGGCTGGGGCAGGAGGATCATGAGTTTGAGGCCAGCATGGGCTACACAGTGAGTTTAAGGCTAGCCTGACCTACATAATAAGACCCTGTCTGTTTTAGTTAGCTTTCCCGCTGTGGGGACACAGTACCTGGCAGCCCCAGTTTAAAGGAGGAGAAGTTTAGTTTGGCTCACAGTCAAGAGTATTCAGTCCACGCTTGGCTGGCTACAAGGTAGAAACATGGTGGAGGAAAGCTGCTCGCTTCATGGCAGCCAGGAAGCAGAGAGAGGAAGGAGGGGCTGGGAAGAGAGATACATCCTCAAAAGGCATGTCACCATGACAAGCCTCTTCCAACATCTAATAGCACATTTTAGCTGTGAACTCATCAGTGTATCAACCCAGTAATGAGTATAGTGCCCTCACTATCCAACCACTTTCTTTCTTTCTTTTTTTGAAAGCAACTGTTTATTACACTGGCAGGCTGATGGGAACCAGTTCCAAATCACCAGCCCTAAGTCAGCTTCTTGGCTTAGTTTACATAGATTTGCAAGCGGGAAGTACAAAAGCTTGAGATTGTGGTTAACTTTCATTGGGTTGGGTTAGTCGGGTTAGTCATCATCTGTTGCTGGTAGAAAGTCCTTGAAATATGTTAGAAAAACAGGATAGCAGTTAGTTTCAAAATTTCAAAATTTCTGTCACAGGCCCAGGATATTGTGGTGAGCAGAATTCCTGTGTGCCTTGCTCCTGAGCCCAGGCCATACTGTATATTCAGCTCTACAACCTGTTTCACACCCTAGTGTCAACATGTATGTATGGTCCATTTTGCTGGCTTCTTTGTGTCCTGTGAGGTGATATGCCATGTCCCCATATCCCTGTGGCTCTTTCTAGTTTCACCTGCAGGATTCCACAGAACATATATGAACTCAGGTAAGGAAGGCCCTGAGCCCACTCCTGCACCACTGCCTGCACCTGATCCTCACTTGAGGAGAGAGACCAGAGGGAGGTAACGTGCTAGCCAGCCCCAGGGCTAAGGAACAGATGAAATGTGCATCTGGTTTTAATTCTCATTTGCCAGAGCAGAGACTGAAGAAAATGGTCTCTGCCATTCCTCTAATGTTTTGCACTGGGATTTTTTAGTGGCCTTACAGATTTGTATCATTCCTCTGATATTAAGAATGGCATCCTAGAAGCAAGCCCTCCCTGCAAATCAGCGCCATGCATGGGCCGCTGGGGGGACAGCCAGATGCCTGCCTTTTCTTGTGAGTCAGCGCCATTCCAATCACTTTCTAACTCTCCCTGCAACATGAGACTTTTGGGGGACATTCTAGATCTGAACCATAACACTGCCTCAAAAAATAAAAAGATATTTTGCGGCTTTTTACCTATGTAAAATGTGAAAGTAAGGACAACAAATAGCACAAAGGGTGAGGAGAAAAATGGAATGAAGTCTCTTACAATATACCTGAAGTGGTATAATGGTACTATTTGGAGGTAGGCTTTGATGAATTAAAGAGGTATTTAGTAAACCATACAGAGGAGTTGGCAAATTTTTTCCATAAATTAATATCAGAACACCAAAATATATGAAGTAATGAGAAAAATGAAGAAATTCAATCATAGTAGCTGGAGATGTCAATATTCCATTCTCACTAATTGGCAGAACAAGGCAAAAGATCAACAAGGAAATATAAGACTTAGCACTATAAACCAACTAGACCTGACAAACATCTATGGAATACGCCATAAAACAACGAAAAAATATATATTCTCAAGTGTGTGGGAGGGATGTGTGATCTGGCTGTGACATCTGTCACCCCATTGATTGCCAGGGTTTATTTGGATCATCTGGCTAGGCCGGTGACCCCTTCCTCAGTCACTACTTCATGTGTGTCCTTTCCAAAGCTGTCTGCTCAAAGAAACAACCTTCCCAATAGAAGAGGATTGTTCTTCAATCAAGGGTACACAAGTAGCTGTACTTCCCTGCTGGAGCCTCCAAACAAGCTCTCAAATGCATATGGGACATTCTCTAGGATAGACTAGCTTTATGCCAGGCCATAAAACAAACCTCAAGCAGTGTAAAAGGATAGAAATAACACAAAGCATCATTCCTGGCTGCTGTCAACTGTGCCTCCCCCTCAAAAAATTTGTGTTTATGAAGGAGAAGGGAGCATCTCTTTGTCTTCACTTCTGACTCCTGGACTGCATGTTTAACTGCAGAGAACCACTATTTTACTCCTAAATACTTCCACATCTATCTCCTAAGAATAGAGACATCTTAAATAAGCACAGTAAAATGATCAAATTCAGGAAATGTAACATTGATGAAATAGTTTTACAACCTTATATAAGCCATACTCAAATTTCTTCAGTTGTCTTGATAATGCACTTTACCATTGCTTCTCTAATCCAGGAGCATATATTGTTTATAGTTATGTTTGTCTTTTTTTTTTCTTTCTTTTGGTACTAGGAATCAAACTCAGGACCTTACACGTGGTGCCACTGAGTTAAATCCCCGGCACAGTTATGTTTATCTTAAGCCAATTTTGAAACTTGGTTTTAACCATTTTGTCTTTACTGTTCCATTAGCTCCTGGTTGCTATGTCTATGATGCTTCTCAAATTCAGTTGTATAATTAGTTAAGGTAGCACGAACATAGGGACCATTGCATGTGAAGTATGTTAATCAGCTTTTCATTGCTGTAACCAAATACTGAAAAACAACTTAAAGGAGGAAAGGTTTATTTTGACTCACAGTTTTAGCACATGATTGGGTCCTCCTGGGCAAAAAACATGGAGGAACGGGACAGCAGAGAAAAGGTACTCACCTCATGGCAGCCAGGAAACAGGGAGATCAAGGAAGAGCCGGAGAGAGAAGAAGGGGCTGGGGACAGGCTCTGACCTTAACAGACACACTGCAAAGACCTACTTCCTTCCACTAGGCCCCTCCACCTAACACCCTGTTCAGCTATGAAGTCATCTGTGCGTTAACCCATTGATGAGGTTAGCGTTGTCATGATCCAACCACCTCTGTAAGCCCTACCTCTGAATATTGCTGCATTTGGGATCAGGCCCCTCAGTATGTGACTCTTTAGGGGACCCTTCATATTCAAACCATTGCACAGAGGTCCATGCCCTAAGGGTCACTCTCCCTTGCCCCAAATTTCTGGCCAGTGGAGGGGCAGTAGTGTTGATAGATTTGCTCTTGCCTATACTAAATTAAGAGCTGGGACCTAGGTAGGGGCTGGAGTCACCAGCAGAGTGGAATTAGCTGTGACAGCTTCTGCTCCTTGGGAAGCAAGTGAAGCTGAATACTAGATAAGAAGGGCAGCGTTGGGCCAGGGATCTAGTTCAGCGGCACAGTGCCTGCCTTGCAAGTGCAGGGTTGTGAGTTTGATTCCCAGTACAAAGAAAAAAAAAAGTGCAGCATGAAGCCAGAATGGTGACACAAACCTGCTTTCCTGGCTATTGGAGAGACTGAGGCAGGAGGATCA
>RJWT010030983.1:0-14498 GCA_004365215.1 Cuniculus paca | reverse complement strand
TGATCACTGGTTGACTTTAGTGGCTAAGAGGTAGGCAGGCCTTGAAGAGCACATAGTTACGTCTGTCGTAGGTAAACAGGATGTCGCTTTATGTGCTGGTTTCAACAGAGTCCAGCTCAGCAGGCCAGGGTGGGCTGCGCCCCACCTCGCTTCCAGGGCACTGTCTAAAGGGGAAGTTGCTGCCAATCTCAGGTTCCTACCTGTTGCCATAGCCACTACTATGCCCAGCTCCTCTGTGTTTTGGGGTATCATAACCGAGTGAGTCTGTGGCTTTCCTTGGAACCCTGCCCCCACCACTCCCACAGGGACAATCGTGGCCCCTTCTGTGCCCGCTTTGTTTACAAGCACATGTGCATTTATTGGGCAGAGTCATACAAAGTTCTTTTCCTTAATTTTGTGGCTACATCAGACAGCTAATCTGTTTTGACATGCTATCTGAATGGCCCTCAGATCAGAATACAGAAGAAGCCATCCATAAGTCATGTCTTTTATACACATGTACTGGTGTGTACAAGAGAAAGAGTTATATTGGCTGTGAGTGGCTGAATAATAATGACCGTTATTATGGCGAATTCAGGGTCGCCACATTCACTCCACATATCAAATCCTCTTTCAATGAAACCAGTTCCATCAGCTGTCAGATTCTATTAAATATATCCCTCCGACCTACTGACCAGCTGACAGGAGAGAAACTCAAAACCATACACCCACCATTAGCATCATAAAATGTGAAATCAGCTGGAAGGAATGATAACAGAACTGAAAACAGAAGAGATGAAAATCTGTAATGCCCCTGTGTCCTCCTAAATAGAAACCCCAAGAGTTACAAACACACCCATAAAATACCGAGGTAAGGGGGGAAAAAAGCAAAAACAAAAACAAAACAAAGGTCGTCCTGTTGTATGCTTCATAACATAGAATGGTTCTTTTACCTTTTGTGAATGTGAGATTTGCATAAATGTTTCATGAGGTTAATACAATGCATAAACTGAAATGTTTATTAGGTAACATCTGTGCTGTTTTCTCAGATAATGCAGGGTTTCTTCCAAGTCAATGAAATATAACCTATCATAAGGTTGAAGTTGTTAAAATACTTGTGCAAAGGCTGTGATCGTATTTTACACTTTTGCAGATGCTCTGATCTTACCAGAGCAATTTTTAATCAGACAAGAGTTTGAGCTGCCTGGCACCTGAAAAGAAATTCACCACAGTAACAGAGCATAGGACCTATCAGGGAGCAGAGGAAAAATTTCTGTATGTGGACACTGACTCCACCATTTCTTCAGTCTTTCTAAGTTTGGATTTGTTTGCTGAGATAGTCACTTATTTAAGGGGGAAAAATATTAGATCTGTATTTAAAATCTACCAAGAGGGGGTCAAAATGCCCACTGGCTTTGTGCAAGCTACAATCTTATCACGATATTTGTTCCATATGGAACTCTTTAAAGCCAAAACAAAAAAAGTTATGAGACCAATAATTTTTAATGAAACTTGGCTTCGCTCACAAGCAAGTCTAACAGATGAAACAGCAACCCAGGCTGGAAACATGACTTTTCTTCTTCTTGGTGTGGATGAAAGAGAGCACCATTTCAATTGAAGAAGACCCTAATGGAGATATGTTTTGTATTATCAATTTTACGCAAGTAGGGATTTAGCCGTTGTCTCTTTAACCACATGTCTCTAAGTGAGTCCTGCTCGTTCTCTGATGGGTGTGCTAGACCATTCTCAGTGGGGAAACTTTTTTGACTGACCTCACTTTTTTGAGTTGGATTTTTTGATGGAAAGTTTTAGTTGAAAATTTTTATCTTCATAAATTTTAGAATGCTATTGAGAGGATTAATAAAAACAAAAAAGAGTCACCAGAAAAGGAGGGTGGCAGTCTGTTATCCACTCATCTATCGCTCCATCAGTCATCTCTTTCTCTGATGTGACAACTTGTGCTGGATAATTCTTTGCTAGGAGGTTTTTTTGTGCTTTGCAGGGTGTTTAGCAGGGTGCCTGGTCTGTACCTGCTGGATGGGTAGCATCCTTTACCCTCCTGTGACAGCTAGAAATATCTCTAGGTATTGCCAAATGTTTCCTAGGGGGGAGGAGCAAAATTGCCCTAGTTGAGTGTTTTAGTGTTTTCTAGTCTTTGGAAATTTGTTTATGGCTATATCTGGGTGTCTTCTGTAGGATTCTTTTTTATTTAGCTAGCATCTAATTCAGCTCATCTCTGTGGTCTAGCTCCATCTGTGTTGGGAGAAGTTCACCTTCAGAACACAGAGAAAGAACACAGGCTATAAATGGCACCAACTACTTCTCACATGACCTTAGACTGAAACAAGCTGCAGGAGGACCCTCTCCTCCTGCCTTCAGATGATACAAGGACACCTGGCCTTGCTTTCATGGGCTCCAAGCTAGGGCAGGAGGATCTTCCAAATAGCTTCCCCTTGTCATTGCCCTTCACACCACTATGTTTTATATACCCCAGCTCTTACTGCTATTTGAAATTATCTTGCCTATTTATATATGCCTATTTGCCTTTATTTTCAATTGCATGTCTCTTCTACTAGAATGCAAACTGCATGAGAACAAGGATCTCGTTTGCCTCCAGTGGCAGTGTAGTACATTAGCCAAACTTCAGGACTTGGTTATCAGGTTGCCAGGGCTGAAACCCAAGGTCTGCTGCTTATTAGCTGTGTTGACTTGCTAAGCTTCATTTTCCTCTTATAAAATAGTAATAATAATGATAATAATAATAATATTAACTGAACTAGCTCTTATCTGATGAGATAATACTTATCACATAAAATACACTCTCTAACATAAACAGTTAGCCCCCAACCTCCCAGAGTGGTGCCTAGCACAGAAAGAAACACAACAAATATTCATGGAATGAATGAACAAATTTTCCCATGTCTGTCTGTACTTTTAAATTTCTTCTGTTACTGTTGACAATTTGCTACCTAGCAAATTCTCCTTTTTATTTTCATTATAGCTGGAAAACAATGGTCTTATCAAATGTTTGCTTTTAAACACAGAGTTGCAGTAATCACCCACAGATAAGAGGTCGAAGGTTGGGAGCAATGCCCAAGTTGTATTTCTTGGTGGCATTCTGCCCGTGGCATGTCTTCCTTCAGGAGCTCCAAGCCTCCGCAAGGATTTAACTGTTCTCTGACACTCAGTTTTGTCTGCCTCAGACACTCTTGCTGTCCTCAGGGATTTGTGAGACTGTGAAGGCCCTGATCCGGGCACAAGTTGAGTGTGACAAGGGCAAGCAGCTTGCCTAGGATGGGGATGAGGTGTGGTTTCGGAAGAGAGAGGCAAGGGTGCTGGGGCTCACACTGTCTGCTCAGCCTCTCCCTGCAGCCGAGTGGTAAATCATCATGTGCAAGAAATGTGCTCAATCAGAGAAGAAAAAGAGATGTAATTATGTCATTTATAATGAATTCTGAAGGAAACAAAGAATTTAAGAAGAAAAACTCTGGAGACAGCCAGGGAGCCAAAGCCTTTTGGATCATCTGAGCGGCCCTGGAGAGGACGCAGAGCTGATCAAACATTCGTGTGGATCATAGGAGGCCATCCCAGCCCCCGAGAATGCTCAGGAGGAGGTGGGAAAACTCAAGAGCCCTGGCAAGCACAGCCTGACTTTTATTAAAGAAATTAGACACTCCTCTCGGCTTCCACTACCATCAATAATATCAACTTTTGGACAAATGGTTCTCTCTGGGGAACAGGTTCTGAGACTGGCTCCTAATCTTCTTTCTTTGAAGTACGAAGGGCTTAAAGGCATGGGTCAATATCTGGGGCCTCTGGCCTTTGTGGGAGGGGGCTTGAAAAGGTCCTGCTGGGGAGGAGGGTGAGACCACCAGCATCCTCATCCACCTTCTCAGGCTGACTGTTTCCATTTGACCAGTTTTCTGGGCTCCAGATCATCACCACCTGCCCACCCTGCGGTGACAGTTCCCTGTGGCTCCTCATAAAAAAAATGTCAGTTTATACTTCTAGCTCCAACACTGGCCACACTCATGGGTCTGTTTTTAAGAATAAAATATTTCTATCAACATGATTCTAGTATTTATTATAGTATAGGGTATGGAATGCTATCAACTAACTTCTTTAAAAATTAATATGAAAAATAAAAATATTAATATCTTCCTGTATTCTTTTCACCAACTTGTTCCGAGCATGTTGCTAGTTTCATAGCCAGCACCTCACACCTGTGTGGGGTGGTGTGAGCCCTGTTCTCAGAGCTGCATGGACTTCCTCCTGAGTTCCTCATGCCAGCCCCAGGAGATAAGTATTATTATTATTTTATTGGATCCAGACTCTGTGTTTTAACCTATGTGCTATTAAGTTTTTGCGGTCAAGTGAGTTTGTAAAACTCAGAGTTAATCAAGACTAAAAGGTTTTGTTACTATAGGAATTTTCAGCCTCTTAATATACTTGCATCCATCAGAACTCTCCAAGAAGAAGAGACTATGTAGACGTTCCCAAATATATTTTACAGTGGAACACTTTCTCTGCCCGGTGTATTTCCGAAACGTAATGTTCTACAGGAACCTTGCTAAGGTAAGTAAAATTCGTAAGATGACACAGAACCATCACTTTGTGGATTAGTCAGAACGTCACCAAGCTGATAATTGTATGATTTTGTGTAAAATTAATCATTATATTCTAAAACCTATTTTCATATTGCAAATATCAGAACTGAAAATCTGATATATAACCAGGATCATAGCATGCTAGATTCCAAAAGTCACAGGAACACTTTGGAATAACATTTAACTACTTACAAAACTATTCACCAAACTATTTTACCCTCTAGGAAATAACTTAACATATAGGGTCTTCCAGCATAACTTCTACAATCTACCTTCCAGCAGGGGTCATTAATTTGCAGCCCAAATGCTAAATCTGATCTGCCACCTATTTTTTTTATAGAAAGTAAAACAAAACAAAAACAATAAAATGAAACAAAACAAAACAATGAAAATGACCTTGGATTTCAAAAACAAGACAGTGGGAAATTAATAATAGTTACTATACTGCACATTGTTATCCTCCAAATAGTTGCTCAGAGTGCTAGACACAGGCATACAAAGTTAATCAAACAATATAAGCCCTAAGTTGCTTCTTTACTTCAGTTGTCATCATTTCAGAAATTTCAGGTCTATGACTTCTAATTTCTTCTATGTCTACATCTCCTGGACTTGGTCTGGAGGAGATATATGCAAGCAAAATCAATCAAACAATGTAAGTACTAAGTTGTTTCCTTACTTCAGTTGCTATCATTTCGGAAATGTCAGAGGTGTGACTTCTAATGTCTTTTGTGTCTATGTCTCCTGGACTTGTTCTGGGTGGGGCTCACTGGGGGGCATGGCCCCTTCTCCTCAGGCTCACAGTGGCAGGCCTGGTTTTCCTATTTTTACTGAATTTCTGGATTATCTCCTCCATGGGCCTCAAGTCTCACTTCACATTCTTGCTGGGTCCAGAGGATCCACTTCCCTCCCTCTTCTTTCTCATGCTGCTATATTCCAATGTCTGGACCCAGATCTTGGAGAGGCTCTTTCTCTGCTGCTCACCACTTCATCATTATCCCAAAAGTCCCCTGTTGTCACCTGTTTTTGTGAATAAAGTTTTATTGGGATAGGTACAGCCATGGTCATGCATTTACATAATGTCTATGGCTGCTACAACAACAGAGTTGGGTGGTTCGAATAGAGACCATATGGACTACAAAGCCTACAATATTTGCTGTTTGGACCTTTACAAAAAATCAACCAACTTCTGCCTCAGAACAACATACACATGTGCAATGATTATAGAGCCTGGTTGTAATATAGAACTTCTTCAGTGTGGGTCACACTAGTATACCACAAGTTCAGTTTGAGACAAACTACCACCATGATGGATCCACCCTTAAATTCAGAAATGCTATATAATTCTGGTCTCCTCCAGTGGGAGGAAGGGAAAGGCCCTAACATTTATCGAGGTGTGTATGCATCTGTAAATGCACATGTATGATCACATTTGTAACAATAAATACATAGGGGTGAGTCTATAAATCCAAGGAGGTGGAGTCATTTGATGAGCAATGTGAGGTAAAGGATTTGAAGTTCAAACTCTGCCTCAAAGGTGCTTGATGATAATTCTTTGGGATGGTTTAGAATTCAAGCTCTGGAATGACCAAACCTAGATGCATGTTCTAGGTGTGTCATGGACTTGTTTGTGGCTTGGGCAACTGACTTCACTTTGTGCATCAGTTTCCTCACCTGTGAAATGAGAAGGAAAATAATTTTTTCTTATAGGGCTGATATGAGGAAAAGAAGGGTTTGTTCGTGTAAACTCTCAGAATGAGGCCTGGCACATTAAATGCACCAAGCAAATGTTGGTTGTTGCTGTTTAACAGGGAAGAACCAGGAAGGGTCAGAGACAACATCTAAACTTCTAGCCTAACAAGTTATGAGTTGGGAAAGCACATTTGTCTTCTCACATAGAGAGAGAGCTTCTTGAGAGCAGGGAGTTATTTTCCCATTTCTTCTGTCCACTGCTCACTATAAGTGCTCAGCCATCATACCCCATCATACTGTCTAACTGAAAGCAGAATCAGGGCAGATACCTGCTAAGAAAGTGAAATTGGAAGCTTCTATAGCAGAACAAGCCAATTTTGGGGGTGTGGTCAGCATTAGTGCCTTACTTTTGCTCCTACTGTAGAAGCCTAGGCCCTTGTGTAATATTTCAGTTATCTACCATCTCAAGCAGAGTGCTTAAAACAACAGTCATCTGTCATCACCTTGATTGGGTTCACCAGGGTGGTACCTGGGAGATATCTGGTGATTTAGTTCTGCTGGAACAACCAAGATGGCACTCCCACATTGTTGGCAGCTTATGCTGGCTGTGGGCTGGGAATCCATTTGGGACCGGAGCACATTAACTTACCTCTGCGTGGCCATAAGAATGGACTTTCCACTTAACTCACACTTCTCAGTGTGACCACTGGGCCCCAAGAAAAAGAAGGCTTAACTGTCTATCAGAATCTTTGCTTGGAAGTCCCAGCATACTCCTTCTGCATCCCCACCACCACCCAAATCAGAGGAACAACCAAATTCAAAGAAAGAAGGAGTGGATTGCCTTTGGATGGCACAGTTTGTGGTCACCATACCTGATCCCTGGATCCCTGCCTCAGCTTACCTGGAATGGCCCACATGCAGCAAGTGTCTCCCCCCACAGATAATCCACCCCCATTATTCTGTCTGCAAGGTGACCCAGAGTTTAATTCTCCCTGGATTTCTCAGGACAATGTGACAATCGTGATCTATTCAGTAAGGACTGAAGGAAGTTATTTTCCCTTCCTTGCATCAAGCTTTAACCTGGCTCCGATTTCTCTTCTTCAAGGTCTTCCTCCTTTATACCTGAATAACTCCCACTTGGCCTTTGTGTCTCAATGTAGGAGACACCTCCTCCATGAAGCAATCCCTATTTTACAGCCTTTTCACTAGCTCAGTTCTCTCTTACCTTCCCCAACCCATCCATTCATTGTATTTCTCCTCCTGAGTTATTGCAGGCTGGTCACTCATTGCCCATCTCCATTACACAGAAGATTCCAAGGGTGTAAGGACAGTGGTTTGTTTTCTGCTAGGCCCTCAATTGGTGCTCAGTAAATGAAATCTTCCCACTGACTGTCCCCTCCTGTTCTGTTCTCAGAATCTGTACCATCAAGAGTGCTAAAGATTAGGGGTCAGAAGAAGGCAGATTAAGAGGAAGCCAGTGGGCATAGCCTCTGACCCCAGAGGGAGAGGAACAAAAAAAGAGGCTATAGCCAAGATAGCAGCCACAGGGGCAGCCTTGCTAAGCCAAGAACCCTGGTATCATTTACTTGAAGTCAGGCACTTGCAGCTGTCCCATTGGCTTCCAAGGCTGTGGTAAAGCCTTAAGCTCCAATAAATGTTTTATTCCCATCCAAGAACACCTTATACCTTGGCATCACTCAGAGGCTCTGACTAGGGAACAGAGCAGGGCACGATGAGAATTTCACAATCTTGGGCTCCCCTGAAAATTATTCTTCCAAAGCAAACACATGTGAATTTGTAAAGGCAGGTTAATAAAGAAATCAGAGGGAGAGCAGTGAGTCTCCCGGTGTCCCAGTCTGTAGCCTTTCCCAGAGACATCTGGGGCCTGACACTGCAATTAGCTTGGGCACCCCACCCAGAGGATCTGGGCTTTGAGCTGAGCTGGGGAAGCTGCATGATCCCTCATTTATAAATGTGGCCTCAGCTGGCCTGTAGCTATGGGACTATAAAGATGATACTTATTCATAATAAGCAGTGCCTGGCTGGGCAGGAGACTGCCCCTATCACCTTCAGGGGCAGATAGGCAGAGCCCAGGCTGCATACTCCTGGGGGATAGTTTCAAAGAAGCTCTTCTTTAAAGGCCTTCTCTCTAGGTTGAAAACAGAATTTCTGCTTCTGTCTGTCTTACTTTCCTCTATCTCTTCTTCCTTCCATCCACAGCTCAGAGCATCAGCCCCAGAGCTCTTCTGTGCAAAGCACGATTGTGTCCTTCTGCATCTCTTGCTTCTGAGATCCCAGAGCACAGGGTCTGAACTCTAACTTTGGGGGCAGAGAGAGCGAATGTAGATGTCTCTCTTAGCTTCCCCAGGCGTAGCGCTCACACGCCAACATTTGTCACACGCAAATGAACGTGCTATTCCCCAACATGATAAATTTCACATCAGTCCTGCTGACTTGGGCTTACTAATTGCCCGATAGCGTTTTCTTTGTTAAGCTTCACTGTGATCATCACACTTTTTGTTGAACTGACAGTAGAAATATTCCACAGCCAACAGCCCAAATACAGCCCAATGCACCACTGCCTTAATCCTTCATGATGGGGGGTAGGGAAAGATGCCATTGTTTATGACCCCAAGCATCCCAGTCCCTAAAACTGACCCCTGTGGAGAGCTTCCCAGAGCTGCCATGTTGTACAGCTCCATTTACACTGAGACCTGTGCCTGGTGCCCGCATAGGTAAAGAGGGTACAGCTGTGTATGGCATGCAGTGCCCCTGGAAACTTCATTTTGCATCCAGCGCATCACTTGAGGTTACTGATTAAAAGCCATGGCACCTGGAGTGGGGCTCTGGAGAGAGGAGAGTGCCCATGGTCTCAGTCCCATTTTAGGGTGTGCTTCTTAGATTCTGCACCATCTGCCTCCCTCTCCTCTTCGATGGAGGCAACTTTAATTTTAGCTGGTCAAGTTCAGCTGTCAAATGATACCCAAGGAAAGAGCAGCAGCCTGGATACCCCTGGCAGATTAGAATACAACCTGGGTTTGGTGAGGGAAAGAGGAGAGCCTACAGATGATGGGGGCGTCTGCTCTGGAGAGGCAGGGACAAGCAAGTCACAAGGAGGTCTTCTCACTCGGATTTGCACGTTTCCTCCGAACAATGAGACAGAGCACTCTTATCAGCTGAAGAATTCAGCCAGCCAGTCAGGGTCGCATACCACACGGTGGCTGAGCCTGGATCGGCTGTCTAGCCAAGAACAGGCTGGTCTTTGTTCCTGTGTGACTGGGGGTGCTGCTTGGGGATGGAGGACCCAGGGTAGGTACAATTATGGGGTATTTTAAAGGTATAGAAATTGTATCTCCCATCTTGGACCATGGGGAAATCAATGGAAGGAAATATGATGTTGAAAGAGAGGCAAGTGGGGTTGTTTTTGCTACTGGCAGCTCCTTCTCCCAAAGGTGATCCTATGTGCTTGTGTACCTCTTATTGTCACAGTAGCCACCACTGGTGTCATCACAGCATATTTAACTTTTAAAATCAAGTTCATCTTCTTTTAGTGTCATATCCTTGAGGGGCTCATAATGCTAGTCTTGGAGTTTGAAGACTCCTTATGGACTATTTATTTATCCAACCATCTATCCATTCATCTCTCCATCCTTCCATCCAACTTGTTTGCCCATCAGTCTATCTACCCATCCCTTCATCTATCTTTCCTTCCATTCATTCTTTCATCTATTCACCCATCCATCAATCCACCCAACCTTCTAACTGACCATCTCATCACCCATCTATTCATCCATTTATCCATAAACTTGACAAGAACTTATTGAGCATATACTATGTGCCACCCAGTGGCGGACAGGAGTAATAAGATCCCTGCCCTCATGGAACTGACATGATGCTGGGAGAGACAGAGGGTAGAATAAGGAAGTAAATAAATAAACAATGTAATTACAAGATAGCGATTAATACTCAAAAGAAGAAAAACTGAAGAAACCCAAGAAAATAAAGGAATGTCCTGGGATGGTCAGGAAAGGCCTCTCCTTGTAGGTAATATTTAAGCCGAAAACTAAATGACAAGAAGGAGCCAACTATACAAAAAAGGGGTAGGGGAGCGCCTTGTAGGCAGAAAGAACAGCAAATAGTAAGTGGATTTCTGAAGTAGACACAAGCCAAGTGGGTTTGAGAGGCAGGAAGGAGGCCAACGATGTGGGAGCAGAAGAAACTGTGCAAAAACCACTTGTTCAAATGAAAAATGACATAAAGTCTAATAATAAAATAAACCAAAGCAGAGTGATTCAGATAAAGTCAGTTTAAAACCTCTGATAGGTTTCAACTCCTGGCAAATGCTCAGATCTCCCCTTCATATTCTCTGCCTCTAAAACCAGCCAAGTTCATGAGCGCCTCAGAAGCGTCTGTGTCTCAAGAGGGCAGGCAGGGCTTTCCTTGGGATGACAACTTCCTGAACAAAAATCCTGCCTATTTGCCAAAGGGCTGACACTCTGTCAGCCAAATAGCATCACTCTATGGTTTCCCTCTCCTGGTAGGCTGCAGGCATAACCCAGCTGCTTTTTGCTGAACAGCGTACAGGGCATATTTCAGATCAGGAGACTTTGAAGTATGTGTTCTCTTAAGGCTTAACAATGTCAAGCTTCATAACCCAAGAACTGGCTTGCTAGCTTCCTACTTTAAATTGCTCATAATTTGAAACATGCAAACATTTCCACTTTATCAAGCAGGGCTACTAAACATATTATTGCTGGAACCTGCATGTTTTATGGTCTCTATACAGACAGAGAGCTGAGTTTTATTAAAATAGACTGTTAAGAGGCTCAGCTCATTATGGAATCTTCCAGGCCCCAAAATGAAAGAGTTTTGTTTATTCTAAGGGTAGAAAAAAAAAAAAGACTGGGAAGAGGGTGAGGATGTCTCTATCTGCATGTGTGTGCATGCTGGGGGAGATGTGGGGAAAAGGCAGAGACCACCAACAGTCTTGGCCCGGGCCCCCACTTCCCCTCCCAGCCCACTTTGGGGTCAGCCACGTGTTCCAGGACCAGCATTTGTTTGTGGGTCTGCGAATCTGTTATGGCAGATCTGGGTCTGGCTTGAAGACAACTGGAAAACAGCAAAAAAGAGTGATTCTAGGAAGAAAAAGGGAACTCATGGCCTCCATGGAGGGCAAGCACACCAAGGTTGCTAAATATGTGACTTAATGAACACATATAGCCATACCTGAAGGCTTTTAAAAGAATGTTGACGGTGGTGCAAACACGGGCCTGGCTGCTTGTGTGCTTTTAGTGTGCTCTTGGGCTGGAGTGGTAGTATGGTATTTAATGATATTGAAGATAAGGCTAAGTAACAACACTGTTCCTCTGTGTTCAGGTAGCCCTCTTCGCTTGCTAGGGCACAGATGCGGAGTTGCTTGTAGAATGCTGTTTACAGCCTGAGACATGTAATTGCCAGGCTGGCTCCCCCTGGAGACTAGCCCTCTCTGAGACCACACGGGATGCTACAGAGGGGCCCAGCTGTCCTTGCATCCCAGCTGAGTTTGCAGATGGCTTCTGCAATGCCATGGACTCTAGTCCCAGATGCCATCTGGCAGAATTGCATGAGAGGCAGAAGCCCTCCCAGAAGATGCAGGCAATTCGGAGAAACGTGGGCCATAATAGGTGGTTTTGTTGCTTTAAGTAACTGAGATGCAGATTGGTTGATCATGTAACCAATGCACCGTATTTCACTCCTTTCCTTCTCTTGCAGGTTTTTAGAAAAGAATTTTTCTGAGGGCAATCAGAGATATTATCTAGCCATCCTGACCACAATGATGGTGGAGATGATGATGGTGACAATAATGATGATGATGATGGCAGTTGTCATGTGTTTAGTATCTATAGTGCCCAAGAATTCTAAGTGCTGATATGTTTTTATATGTCATCTAAGGCAGGTGCTGTTAGGGTCCCATACAGATGAAGAAACTAAGGCTCAGAGTCTGTCTCTGGAGTCAGTCCATCCTGTATGGCACTATTTCCACTGTCTGACTCACATCCAAGCCTAACACTCTTACTAGGGTTTGAATATGCTCCCTTACAAATCACATGATGGAAATTTGATCTCCAGGGCAACAGTGTAGGGAGGGAGGTGGGACCTAAGAAGGAGCACTTACATCACAGAGATGCCACCCCGAGAATGAACTAGTGCCCATTATGAATGCGAAAATGGCTGTGAATTCCATTTCTTGCTGTGTCTCTCTTGCTCTCATCCTCTTACCTTCCTACTTCCCACCATGCGAAGATGTAGCCCGAGGCTCTCCCTTGATTTCAGCACTTTGCTCTTGAACTTCCTAGATTCCAGAACTGAGCTAGAGAAATTTTTGCCCAATATAAATTACTCACTCCTACGTACTCCTAGCAACACAAATCAGACTGAGACAACTGTGTCCTGCTGCTGTTAGTACAAGGCTTCTTACCGGGAGAGTGCTCAGCGTTAGCGGCTCTTCTAGAGTTGCCCTGCATCCCTCCCACATTTATGGTCAGGTACTGTGCTGGATTCTAGGATCTTCTCCCCAGCCTGGCATGAGACTCTGCCCCTTTCCTCTCTCTGGAGAGGCCACAGCAGCCCTTGTCCCTTCGTGCTGCACTTGCTCCTTTCATCTCTGCAGCCCTGGTGCCCAAAGCCATGGCTAGTTCTTCACACGCAACTAGTGTTTCTGAAAGGGCTTAGGAATGAATCACATATGATGTACAAAGAATGAGTGGATGGGTGGATGCACAGATGGGTGGATGTACAAACAAATTCTGAAGCACACACATTTTAAACCTTCTCTGGAATATTTCTCATGTGTTCAGTTTAAGTGTCATTTGTATCTCTTCCTGATTTGTTTCTGGCCTGTGTACCAAGCAAAGAGAGTGGAAAAGTCTCACTTTTCTGGCTGTGGAGGAGGTCGGAAAGGTGTTAACAAGCTATAAATGACCTTCCCCAGCCTATTCAGGCATAAGTAATGTCCTCAAATTGCCTACAGTCAAAACTGCCAATTCCAAGCTGATTGCGATGAATCAGGCTCCCCCTATACGCAATAATGTGATCAATTTCTCATTTCGCTGAATAAATAAGCTGGAAGATGGGGAACTGTCTCTGACCCACCGTTAACCTTCTGCCTCATTATTCATATCAGACCTATGACATACATGTAAGAAATCCCTGGTTCAATTTTAGCTAATTATTTGTTAGGACTGAAGGCTCTGTGAAGTGTTACTGATGGTACAAGTGCCCAGGGACCTCTGGGCAGAGAAATCAGACCGAGAAAGCCTTTGTTTGTAAAAGGAAGGCAGGAGGCAGCCTCATTTTCTCCTCCAGCCTTAGGCTTGTGGTTGGCATGTTTATGGGTTTGTATGTGTCTGTTTGCCTCTGCATGCAATGCCCAGTATTTTATGACATTGTTGACAATTTTTTCACTTTCATCTTTTTATTGTACTTCGTGAAGAGCACCCTCATAAATTAGTTGCTTAGTTGGAAATTAATCCTGCTATTGTCTTTTCCTTCAGTCTGCTCCAACCAATATCCCCCTGGTGTGGACTTGAAGAAACCACAGCTTTGGGGAATATTGAAAATGTTCAATTAATTAGAAGGCTGCCTCTGGAAAGATTTCTGGGGAGGCTGAAGAGATATGTCAGTGTGGACTGGGAAGAATGGTGCCCACACAGGTGATCTGGCAGATGCCGTCAGCAGGCATGCTAGACCTTGCTGGCCTGGTTCAAGGAGTGATGGTGACTTCCCAGGAAGAGGCTGCTGGTGGAGGCTGCCCTAGGAGGAGCCCATTGGCTCAGCCCTAGAAGCCTTGGACCTGCACTAGAACGAACTTGGATGGAAGGCCCTTGTCAGGTGTCATTCTGAAAATCAGTTTGATACCTCTTGAGGAATCTCCCACACAATCTCAGGTACACTTATGTTTCTTTAAGAGAACGAAGCCTTTGTCACTCACTCATTGCCATCATAATGATCCAATCCTCTTGTTTTCAGGATTTATGAGCATTTCCCTCAAGCACTCTCTGCTTGGGAGATTTATTGATAAGCATGTCCATTCATTTCATTCAACGTGTATTTTTTTGAACACATATCAGGCACTGGGCTAGACTTTGAAGGTGCAGCAAGGGAGGACTAGCATTACCAGATGCAGTCTTGCCTTCATGGAGCTTTGCATCTAGTGGAGGGAGAGAATATTTGAGATGTCATTTG